>JAODAL010070949.1:0-15721 GCA_025379985.1 Phyllomedusa bahiana
CTTTTTTTTGGGCCCACTTCCAGTCCGCAGACAGGAAGTGGGAAACCCCATCTTGGTACAGTCTACTGCATTGCCTATGCAATGCTTTTACACTGTATTAAACATCGCGCCACCTAGTGGTCAAGCACCATAGGTGGCCTCAATGTTAAAGTAAAAAAAATAAAGTTTTACAGTACAAAAAAAAAAAAAAAAAAGTATTAAAAGTTCAAATCACCCCCTTTCCCCATTTTACAAATAAAAACAATAAAATAACAAAATGTACACATATTTGGTATCGCCGTGTCCGAAACAGTCAGATATATTAAAATATAACATCATTTATCCTGTTCACTGAACACCGTAGAAGAAAAAAAATTCCAAAACGCCAAAATTGCGGTTTTTGGATATTTTATGTCACTTAAAAAATGGAATAAAAGTGATCAAAAAAAGTCGCATGCATTCCAAACCGCTAGCGATAAAAAGTACACTTCAGCCCGCAAAAAATGCACCCTCACCGACATCCGTAGGTATTAGTGCAAAACAGTTATTGGTCGCAAAAACTGGCGCCGCGGCGCAAATTTCAAAAATAGAAAGAGTTTGGAATTTTGTTACGGTACCAAAACATAACAGAAACCCTACATGTTTGGTATTGGCAGATGCGTATCAACCTGTAGAATAAAGATAACACATTGTATTGACCGAAGATTCAACGTCGTAAAAGCAAAACCCCCGCAAACATGGCGAAAATACGTTTTTTTTTTTCACAATTTGTCCCACTTGGAATTTTTTGCGATTTCCCAGTATATTCTATAGTATAGTCAATAACACCATTAGAAAGTACATCTTGTCCCGCAAAATAAAAGCCCTCATATGTCTATGTAGGTGAAAAAAATAAAAAAGTTATGGCTCTAGGAAAGCGAGGAGGGAAAAACGAACGTGTCACCAACAAAAAAGGCCGGGTCCTTAAGGGGTTAATGGACGAGCCAAACAATAATCTGCTCCATGTCCAAGCATCCAACAGAGAGAGCCGGTCTGACTCCATTCTTATATATAGCCATGCTCTAAACAATCGCTTTTAGCTGTGGTCCCGAGATTAAGGTAAGCCATGCTCTATGACGGATCAAAGCTTGTGGTGCAGACACAGAGACACAGAACATACAAGGAGTGAGCCCATTCTCAGCTCTTAAGCGATGGTCTGTTATGGAGAGCATAAGCACACATCTGAAAGGTGATAGGGAAGCAAGCAGGATGCAATAGATGAAGCCAAGCTCCCTCTGCTGTACTTACCTAACATTGCGTGCGCTTTCTTTCTTAGCTCTCTTTTCCAACCAAGACTCTACATTACAAGGAGGAATCTGCTTACTCAGCTGTTCTTTTAACCTTCTTTCTGCTATTTGTAGGAAATAATAAAAGATATGATCAGAAAACTCAGTGTATTTTCTATTATTCATTTAAAGACCACAGTAGTTGCTTTTCTGGTAGGTGGCCATGTACACTGCACAATGTATGACTCGCAGAATGTCATCATTTCTGATTAGGTCACCAGCAAGCACGCTACGTGCAGAGTATACTGAAAGCAATGAAATTAATATATTACCAAAGTGCCACCTTTGATATTCAACTGCAAAATCTTTAGAAGCCGTTCCATTTTTCATAGCACATGTAATTATCACCCCAAGCACAATATCCGACGGGAAAAAAAAAAAAAAAAAGCTCTCTGTTCCCGTTACATAATAATTAAAAAAACATGAGGCTAATAAATCATGAATACTGCAGCGGTCCTTCCTTCTAATTTATACACGAGTAGTTAGTAGATGTTGCATAATATTTACTAACGCTGCTAATGACTTTAATGGAACAGAGGGAATTGTTTAAAATGGGAAGAAGGCAAATATCGATTACATCCACCAGTGAAGCAGGACACTGAAGAAATAGTGCAAAGAAAACTATGGAATCCGAAATCTATTCCAGCATCACCCTGTAACAACATTAAAGTGTGTCTAAACCTGGGGCTATACACCGTTCAGTCACATTGTTATGACCAGTCCATACTTTCGATTTCAGCAGCGTGTACCTGATAAAGCAAGTCATGTGTCATGGCCTGGTTTGGTGGGTATTTAAAGTGTGTGATAGGCTGTCTGCACACATAAACCTCATTACTGTCATGGTTAAAAAGGGCAATTTATCAGAAACAAAGATTATGATTGACTTTCAGGCTAAAGATGGCAGTATTTCTGAAACTGGGCAGTTTGTGATTTGTTTGCATACTACTCTGATGAAAGTTGTGAGTGGACAAATGGCACCATTGTGAATAAGTGACGTGGTAACTGCCATTGATATGAGAGGTGAACGTTGGCTACTAAGGTGCTAAAGACTACAATGGAGCAGCTCAAAGCCAAAATGAACAAAGAGGCTATCAAACAAGTGTCTAAACCAACATTTCTGCAAACCTTATTGCATATGGTGCTCTGAAGCGGATGGTTACTGCACCTTTTGCATTGGCAAAAAAAGTTTACATTTTTGGAATAGGTTGCCTTTTCCCATTTTCTGCTTTATCAAGCAGATGGATGTTGGCAAGTTAGGAAAGAAACATCAGGGAACAAAAACCATGGGACCATTGGTGGAAGAACGAAGGTGGTGGTGGCAGATTTTTGGAGCTTTCTCTGTGCCTACTCAACCATGTGGAAGGCACGGTCAACTAATTTTGGATATGAATCTATCCTGTAGGTTACGTGCACCCATAAATGCTCATTGGATATACCAGTAAGACAATGACACATGTCACATGGGTACAAATGTCCAACACTGTAGTAAGAGAATGACCAAGACTCCGAGGACTACCCCAACCCCTCAATTCCCCATACTTTTACCCAACTGAGCATCTACCTCGACTGTCATGGTCGCTTTATGGATCCTTCTCCTAGAACCCTACAGCAGCTATGGGATGCAGTCAACACGGCTTCAGATACCTGTGACAACCTAGCAAGAGTCACTCTAAACCCGTCTATCTGCTGTCTGTGCTGTACACTGCAGTGATTCTGTATTGGCTGCCTGTTATAAGTATACGCTTTAAAATCTGTGGCTGCATATCACAGAAGTAGTCATATTATCAAATGTAAACTGATGTTAAAATGAAAAAGACTTCACAAACATTCTTTAGCATAAAATTAAAAGGCCCTCTCCCCTTTTTTTTCAGGGTTTTGTCTGGGGCCACAAAAACTGCATGCACGGTTTTTTTAAGTTCTTATTTAAGCTTCATGGATTTTTTTAATGTAGTTCTGAGGTGTTCTTTTTTGCAAAAAAAGTGAGTACTGTTACATATCTTTGCATTTTTTATGCATTTAGAACACATGCATTCTTCTCGTGCAGAAAAAGCCACAAACAGTGAAAGTCTGAGAAGAGAAAAACAGCACAAGCTATACCAACAGCATGCTGCCTTATGGGGAAAAAAAAGGCAACTGGCCGCAAAAACTGCACCCAAAGTGAAAAAAAAACCTCCACAAAGAATAAAAAAAAAAAAAAAATCTGAAGCGCATTTCATATTTACCAATTGACTTACATCTAATGTATACAGCAAGAAAAAATATAATACATCACTGCAAGTGGAGAAAACTAGGAATGCTGCAATGGTATAGCAATAACTTTTAAAGCCTTGTTTTCCTTTTTTCCTTTTTTGACACCGTTTGACGCCAGAATAACTTCATGATTAAGAAGGATATCAGTTTAAAAAATTTTTTTTTAAAATCTTGATTTCCTTACATTTTACACAATTTTTACACAATTTTTAAGTTGGCACAAATCTGTAAACCTCTGGGAAGTGAGGAGACCAATTTCTGGAGTTTTGGAAGAGGAATGTGGTCCCATTCTTGTTTGAAATAAGATTCTAGCTGCTAGGTCATCTTTGCTGGATTTTTCGTTTCATAATGCACCAAATGTTTTCTACTGATGATCGGTCTGAACACTGCAGGTTGGCCAGTTTTGAACATAGACCCTTCTTCTCACAACTAGCTTTTTAGGGCCGTTCACACGGCTTATTTCCCCGGGGATTGGTCCCGTACTGCGCGCCATTTTCCTGCATCGGCCCAACCTCGCAGAATTTCGGAATCCACTGCCTCAAGAGAACATGGATTCCCTCACTCCTCCCCGCTCGACGAATCCGCCGGGATAAGCAACTATGGGGGCCCGGGGGGCCACGCCCCTTTTCAAGCCGATATTGCGAGCCAATCCGGGTCCAATTACGGGTTGAATAACCGGTGAACCGGCCTTATGGTGGATGCAGTATGTGGTTTAGCACTGTCTTGTAGACATATGCTGGCCCTTCTTTGCAACAGACATTGTCTGTATGGGACCATATGTTGTTCTAAAACCTCTATATGCTGTTCAGCATGGATTCAGCCTTTCAAGATGTGTAAACTGCCCATGTCATCGGCACTAATCCAAACCCCCTACCATTTAAAATCGGCTTTTGAGCTGTGCACTGATAAGCTGTATTGACCCTCTCCTTGAGTCTGCAGGACATGAAGCCTTTGGTTTTCACGAAGAATTTCAAATTTTAAATAATCTGACTACAGAAAAGCTTTCCATTTTTCTAGTCCTTTGGCCCAGAGAAGATGGTGTAATTTCTGGATCGTGTAGATATATGGCTCTCTTTGCAGGATGGCCCTTTAACTTGCATTTGTGGATTGCTCAGTGAACATTTTTCTGTACTGTAGATCAGGGGTCCCCAACCGCCGGTCCGCGGACCGGGCCTTAGCCCATCCCCTGCCGCCCCGCGGCGCCGGCTAACACCTGAGGGCCGACCCGCCCGTTGACTTTAGCCCGGGGCGGTCGGCATCTTCTCTGTGCGGCGGCCCGCTGTAATCCGGCCGCGCAAAATCTAGCAGCTGCGCTCAGTGTGCGGCTGCAATTACAGAGGAAGCAGGGACAATCTCGTCCCTGCTTTTCCCTATGGTTGTAGATGCGGCGCTCACTGAGCGTTTGCATCTACAATGATGAGCGCGCAGGGATGTGGATGAGCAGTGACGTCACGCCCCCACGCCCCCTCGATGCTGTCGCTGCGGGGAGGAGGAGCTCGGCCGAAGGATCCGGAAAGGTGAGTTGCCCTTCTTATTACTTTTTTTTTTTCTTTTTCCCCTGGCTGCCTACTGGGGGCAGCTGCCTACTGGGGCAGCACTACTGGGGCAGCCGTCGCTGTAGAAAGCACTACATGGGCAGCCGTCTCTGTGGCAGCACTACATGGGGCAGCCGTCTCTGTGGCAGCACTAAATGGGGCAGCCGTCTCTGTGGCAGCACTACATGGGGCAGCCGTCTCTGTGGCAGCACTACTGGGGGCAGCCGTCTCTGTGGCAGCACTACTGGGGGCAGCCGTCTCTGTGGCAGCACTACTGGGGGCAGCCGTCTCTGTGGCAGCACTACTGGGGGCAGCCGTCTCTGTGGCAGCACAACTGGGGGCAGCCGTCTCTGTGGCAGCACTACTGGGGGCAGCCGTCTCTGTGGCAGCTCTACTGGGGGCAGCCGTCTCTGTGGCAGCTATCTCTGGGGCATCTATGTAGCATTACTACTGGGGCAGCTATGTATCATTACTACTGGGGCAGCTATCCATGTATCATCACTACTGGGGCAGCTATCCATGTATCATCACTACTGGGGCAGCTATCCATGTATCATCACTACTGGGGCAGCTATCCATGTATCATTACTACTGGGGCAGCTATCCATGTATCATTACTACTGGGGCAGCTATCCATGTATCATTACTACTGGGGCAGCTATCTATCATTACTACTGGGGCAGCTATGTAGCATTACTACTGGGGGCAGCTATGTAGCATTACTACTGGGGGCAGCTATGTAGCATTACTACTGGGGCAGCTATGTAGCATTACTACTGGGGCAGCTATGTAGCATTACTACTGGGGGCAGCTATGTAGCATTACTACTGGGGCAGCTATCTATGTATCATTACTACTGGGGGCAGCTATCTATGTATCACTGTCACTACTGGGGCAGCTATGTATCACTACTGGGGCAGCTATCTATGTATCACTGTCACTACTGGGGCAGTTATCTATGTATCACTGTCACTACTGGGGCAGTTATCTATGTATCACTGTCACTACTGGGGCAGCTATCTATGTATCACTGTCACTACTGGGGCATTTATCTTTTGTATCCCCTGTCACTACTGGGCAGTTATCTATGTATCACTGTCCATACTGGGGCAGTTATCTATTATCACTGCACTACTGGGCAGTTATCTATGTATCACTGTCACTACGGGGGCAGTTATCTATGTATCACTGTCACTAAGGGGGCAGATATCTATGTATCACTGTCACTACTGGGCATCTATTATGTATCACTATCCTACTGGGGCAGCAAACTATGTATTATCACTACTGGGGGCAGCTATCTATGTATTATAAAAACTGGGCAGCAAATCTATGAAATTATCGCTACTGGGGCAGCTATGAATCACTAAATGGGGCAGTTATCTATGTATCAGTGTCACTAACTGGGCAGCTATGTATCACTACTGGGGCAGCTATGTATTATTATAACTACAGGGGGCTATATTTATTTATTACAGGGCATAAATCTCTATAATGACAGAGCTGATTACATATGTATATTATATACATGTATAATGCTGACCCACAGAGCTCACCAATATTACTGCAGACTGATTATCAGCTCTATGGGTCTGCATTATTAATATAATATTGACCCACAGAGCTGACAATCAGTCTCCAGTTTTAAAATACTGGTTACCCCCATACTATACCCCTAAATACATAGTATACACGAATTTTTTTTTTTTTTTTTGGGGTGTGTGATTCTAAACATCCAACCCCCTCCATAGCCCCGCCCCAATAACCCCGCCCCCAATCATCCCGCCCCCTCCCACTGGGCCATGGAAAAATTGTCGTGCATCAAACCGGTCCCTAGTGGAAAAAAGGTTGGGGACCGCTGCTGTAGATGGTTGGATATTCAAAGTCTTTGCAATTTTTCATAGAGGAAAATTTTTATGAAACTATTCCACATTTTTTTTGTTGCACCATCTGACCATCTTTGCTTCTTAGAGAATATGCCTCTCTAACATGCTCTTTTATACACAGTCATGTGACATAGTGGAAAATTGACCCTTCAACTGTTTTTCATTAGTATCACTTAATTTTCAGTCTTTTGTGAACCCTATCCCAACTGTTTGAGTTGTGTTGCTGCCATCAAATTCTAAATTAGTTTTTTTTCAAATGAAATGGGAAAAATGTCTAGTGACTAGTTTTATGCGTGACCCGCCCAAAAAAATTTCTGTTTAACAGATTCTGTGAACAAAATAAGGTTCTAAGATTTCCAAGTGACTTCCTTTTCAGTCATATTGTAAGAGCCAAAACATTTTGTTTTGTGCGGGACATGCTATAGTTCTCATCAGCACTATTTTTAGCATCCACCATGTGGATTAAATAACGTAATAATTTTGCAGGTCACTCATATGTGGGGGTTTTTTTATGCAAAAAGTATTTTAGTAGGGAAAAAAAAGTTTTTTTCTTTTTTTTTTTTTTAATACTTTCAAACACTGTTAACACTTTTTTTACCTTCAATTTTACTCTCACTTAAAAACATCTATGAGCTTGATTGCCGAGATGATATAATGTAATATTTCTTTCACACAGTGTATATATCATTTTGCAGCATAAAATTTGATATCAAATGCTATTTTGAATTATTGTGTGCTGAAAAAACCCTGAAGTTACATTCCTTAGTAATTAGTGAATATAGATTGATAAGATGGGCATTCCGAAAGGCTTTTAAGACTGCCAAGACTGACCACCCAATGGAGTTTGCGAATGGAGCGCCAACTATATGAAGCTGTAAAAGTTGCTGTGCCTGCAGTCAGACGACTGGCAGTCGGTGCGATTCTGATTTTAAGCTGCTGCTATTTAAATGAAAATGACTCAGTTTTTGAAACTGAGAATATCTATTAATGTATATCGATAAACTGCATATTCTTATTTAGTGAACAGTGGGACCATCAAATAGAAATACCGTACACAGGAATTATTCATTTTAAACATATAGAGCCACATGCATGAAAACTGTCTTGGCCTATGACTTTCTTTGCTGCCCATATCAACCAATCAGAACTCCCCTCTCATTTTATATAGTGCTCTGAAAAAATGAAAGGGGAGCTCTGATTGGCTGCTATGGGCAACAAAGACAGTTTTCTTACATGTCCCCAATAGTTACATAGCTTGCAAGGCCGAAAAAAGACAGACGTCCACCCAGTTCAAAAAATATTGATGCATAGAGGCTCATCCTATCCACTTTCGGCACTGCTCCGTTTATCCTCCTTTGCTGGATTACTCACAGAATTTCTTGCTCTTCGGGTGCCCCTGTGCATCCCCAGGTAAACATCTAGGTATCCTGCTTAATCAGATCATCTCCACTGCGAGCTGCTTGCTCCGCTCAGAACTGCGACCGTCTGCAGCTGGTACTAACACTGTGATCCTCCTAACAGAGTGATAGATGCTCCAGTGTAACTAAAATGCAGCTTTATTGAAGATACAAATGTACAAATCACAGGTAAAACAGCAAATGTGTACTACAGACTAGCACACATTTACTGGAGCATCTATCACTGTACAAAGGATCACAGTGTCCATCCAGCTCAGCCTATTGTGCTATAGTGATGATCCAGAGGAAGGCAAAAAAAAACATAGATAGAAGACAATTGTTCTTATTTTAGGGAAAAAATTCCTTCCCGATCTGGCAATCAGAATAAATCCCTGGATCAACGACCTTTATGTAGGATTTCAATGGGTTTTGCCACTATTACAGATGATGGCATACTTAGTGGGGATCCAGCTACTGGGACATTCACAGATCTTCAAAATGAACATAAGAGAAAATATTGTTTTTTAAAAAAAAAAAAACACATTCAAGCTGTAGTGTGTAGTGGGGTATTTTAGAACATCTACATTTTGAATAAATGTACCGCTCAGGAGATTGATACTAACCTTCCACACGTGCCTTTAAGGCATCCAGGTCTTGTGCAGTCATATGTGAAAACCGGCAAGATGGACCAAAATCACACTGACCTGGGGGAGGTGAAGCACATTGTTTACTAACTGTAATAAAGTACACAGCTTAAAGGGAATGTGTCATCAAAAAATGACTTATTGCTTAACTCACATTTTTATGTTTAAAAACATTTGTAGGAATTTTGGGTTTTTTTTTTTGAAATTTTTCAGATCACTTTCAATATTTTTTTTAATAATTCTTAAGTCCGCAGTTTTCACTTTGGCCACTAGGCCTAAAAATCGTCTGAACACTTCCTGTTTCTGTTTAGAGAGCTTTCAGTGTCTGCTTCATTATCAGTAAAAGCAGGGTCACACTGAAAGGAGACACCATTGTGTACAGATAACACAGAACCCACCATTTACAAGGAATGTCACAGCTCCCCCTCTCCCCTCCCTTCACATGAAAACTCTCCTATAGACGCTATTGGGACAGAATCTGTCTTAAGAATCCTATGGGCATGAAGCGGCTGTAAAGTTATCCTCTTGACTGCTGTTAAAGCATGCAAGCAAGAATGTCTTCCCCACAATCCTATATAGATGGCCTCATAGAGAAATCTAAAATTAGGAAATAAAAACGACTGAGAGGAAAATAATATTGATCAGGGGCTTGATTTAATAAGTAAAAAAAAAATAATAATTGGCGACAGATTCCCTTTAGGCCGTGTTCACACGGCTTATTCCCGATGGATTTGTGAGCCGCATTGAGCTCACAAATCCGCCGTGAAAAAGGGGCGGGGGCGGGGCCAGAGCGCGGCAGGGGCGCCGCTCCCGGCCCCATAGACAATGCATTGTTTACGGCGCTACCGCCGTAAATAATGTGCATGTCAGTTTTCCTCCCCGCCCGGCGGATTCGCCGAGCGGCGAGGAGCGACAGAATCCACTGTTCCCTCTATGAGAGCAGTGGATTACCGTAATGACAGGGACGGATTGGAGCCGTACTGCAGCGCAAATCCGGCGCGGAGTACGGCGCCAATCCGTGCCCAAATAAGCCGTGTGAACGAGGCCTTAAAGCCATGATTACACAAATGTTTATTATAAAAAAGACAAACTTGGGCAACCAAAATGCTGAAAACAAATATCTAAAAAGTATGTTAACCTTCACCACTCTTACCGTTTATATGCAATAGGAGTTAGGAGTCAGTGGAGTATTCCCTGAGCACTACACAGCAATGTTAAAATGCCGTCCAAAATCCGACTAACCCCAGTTCCTACAACAGGAGAGCTAATTTGCGTAGCATTTTTTCCGTAATCTAACATAGAAACAAGAACTATACAACTGGATTAGAAAAATTATGTATCCTGAAAATTGTTACAACAGTCAAAATCATACGGTCATAACTCAAAAATAAGAGGTTCCACTGATCTAAGCAACGGACCAACAGATAAATGGCCCCACTTCAGGGACACACCAAGCTAGGTAGCTAAAATGCTAATAAATTGCTTTAGGGTGCCCTACCCAAAATACTATAGCTTGACCAGAGACTTAAAGGGGTTTTATCGTTTGATAGAATGAGCTCAAGTGTACAAAAGCTTCGGTTTCAGTTTCAAATCCAGGGGCGAGTCTGTCCTCTCAGTAGGCGTGTCTCTCCTGCCAGGAGGCCTCTCCCCTCACTGAAGAGCTGTGACATCATCATTCTGTGTGTGCAAGGGAAGGGAGAGGAAGTCAGCTCTTCAGCCCTCCTGCATGCTTCTGGCTGCAGAGTTCTCAGCTCCAGGCTCCACAAGCTCCTTGTAACATCTGTCTTGGTGTAATTGCTGTTATACACACAGCCTGAACTGATGAAGCAAGTGTGAGGAATACTCTCTGCCCCACTCCTCCCCCATCTGTCATCAGGCAGGAGGTAGAGCAGACTGTATTAGGCTGTTATATGGGGGAAGCACAGGGTATAAGACTGTGTTAATGAGGGGGGAGTGAATCTAGCAGTTACTCAGTACATAGAACTATCACTGAGAAACATCACATAGAGAAAGCTGCTAGCCATTACACACACAGCCATCTCAAGCAGCCCATTTCTCACAGCTCAGAGGGGATTAAACACAGAGTGTGCAGGCAGCCAATCACAATGCAGGGGGCATGTCCGGGGGCATTTCCCATCCAGGGGCGTGTCCCAACAGGCTGAATGAAATGTCAGCCAGCCAATCACAGAAAAGGGGGCGTGTCCCGACCAGCAGCTGCAGAAATAGCTGTAGAAGCACAGTTTAGCTCATATCTACTATACTAACTGACTTAGGTAAAGCAAACTAATTACAAAAGTGCTTTTTTTTTTTACCGTCCCCATCATTAGAGATATGATTTTTGTAGCGTGAAAACCCCTTTAAAAGGTGTTGTCTCACCACAATGATTTTGCTTTCAACATGTAGGAAACATTAAATGAAGACTTTTTTCCCAAATTAAAATTAGTCTTTTAATTTTTTCCTTGGTCAGGAGATAAGGGGATTTTTATCTGCCTGTGGGGTGCAAAAAAGGTTTTCTGGTTACCATATTGCTCCCCCTTTCCCGACTAGACAGAAAACAGGGTGATTTCACCGGGCGGGAATTTAGCTTTAAAAAAAAGGGTGTTTCTCTAAAAAACAAAGAAGATGAATTTTCCTTTTTTTTGTTTACTTTGAACTCTCTGCGCTAAAAAAAGAAACTCCTGCTCTCATGCAAATACAATTAAAAAAACTGGGAATAGGAGGGAAAAATGCCAATTTTCTGCTATTTGAACCAACCCCCAGCCTGACCAAAAAGAGGAGGAATCGTAAAAAAGGGAAACAGCCTGTGGTCTGAGAAAAAAGCCCTGGTGAGGCCCAAAAACCCCCTTTTAAAAATTTGGTTTTTTAAACGCCATGAAGTTTCAAAAGAGTACAGGCAGTTTTAGCATTTCTGCCTGGTTTAGGGCTTTTTTGGGGTTTTTAAAGGGCCCGATTAAAAATTTATCCCCTCTAAAACTAGGGGGCCCCCTACAAAGGGGCATAAGTACAGGGGTTTTAAAACATAAGTAAACAAAGCCCACATATTTCCCAAAGGGGTTAAAAACAAATTAAACAAAACCCTCTTTTTAGAGACCAAAAAAATTTTTTCCGTCCCAAACATAGTGACGCACTCCCTGCTTCCTGATTAATCGGGTGGGGGATATGGACAGTAACCTAGAGGGGGCTTGGGGTGCACTTAAGCAGATGAAAACTCTTATTCCCGACCCAAAGGCAATATCAAAAAAAAGCAATGTATTTTGTAAAAATTTTTTTTAACCTTTCCCCACATGTTTTAAAGCAAAACACGTAGTGAGGAAAAAACCCTTTAGACCAACTATCAAACCTTTTTTCTAATGACATGAGGGGAAAAAGCTCGCAGATATTGACTTTCTTAAGGAGGAATCTCTAGTGATTGTACAGGTCCCCAAATTTTTTACAAATTTTTATCGTGGGTTTGGTGAATTTATTTGTGGAAATCCCTTTTAATTTCTTACTAAATTATACTAGTCCTAAAAAGGGAGAATTACATACATTTTTTCCTTTAATATTGGGAAAAAATTTCAAAATCAAATGAAAAGACATGTTCATTAACTGCTAAAAGCTCTTATTTAAAAAAAAAAAAAAAAAAGGGGTGGGGGATAAAATTTTAAAAACCATGTAAATTTTTCTTCAAAAAGAGCACCACACTAAAGAAAAGTACTAAATCTTGGATGCTATCAATGGGTTAAAAAGGGGGAATGGGAAATTTTAAATTAAGTTTGGCTTTGGCATCCCCTTTTGAAATTTGCTGATTAATGATGTCCCCCGTGTGCTCGTGGAGAAAAAATCCTTTTAAAAACGAGGCCCTGAAGGCACAAGATACAGGTACCCTGCGTTGTCCTGTTAAAAAAATGGCTCTTGGGATGGTTTGGAGAAATGGCCATGCCACTAATTCCAAACCTAAATCAATGTGACACCAAGCCGGTTTCACAACCAAATCCTGCTAGTGTACCTAAAAGGGTCTACCTACCATACATTATGCCACCCCAAACCATAATCCTAGTAGTAAGACTAGTGTAGCATTCCCCTGTAAAGGCCTCTTCATGGCAGTGCACATGTGGTCTCCAAACCAATCTCTAGCCATCACTACATCAGTCAAAAGCAGGACTGAAGAGAATAGACCTCTATTCCAGCTTCTACTGCCATCTTGCTGTGCACCATGATAAACTTTGACAGAAGCGGCGTGAGGTCAACGGGACACCTGTAGCTGGATATCTGACTTCCAATGGTTGGTTTCAACACCATTTGCTGCCCTAGGCTTGGGATATGACAACTCTATAGTTTCCTATGATCTGTCCATGCAGAGGTTCACCATTCAGGTTCTTCATTGTTCTCCCAGCCATTGGGACACAATGTTGAACGATGCTGACTTTTTGGCCTAGGCAAATAGAGATATATCGGAATAATAAACCAAGGTCTCTTAGTTCCTGGATTCTGTCCCTCTCTTGTGGCAAATACTTTAAATATAAAAAAAGAAGCAGTGTCCACAGGGCTATGAAAAAATGTAGAAAAACTTTATTCTTCCCTAAGTGCAACATTTCGATCTATAAAAGTGTCTATCAAGTATAATAACATAATGCATGTCAAAGATATATGTCATACAATTAACAAACCACCAATCACAGAAAGGTGTACACCCTCAATAGTTACATAATGTGTTAAAACCCTTTATAAAAATCAAATATAAAAGGTGCAATAATGTAGTACAATACAAAATCTTACCAACTTCACGATAACATATCAATACAAAATACAGCATTCGTGAAGATCCACCGCGCGTGCATCTGCATCTAAAAACTAAACAGCGCACGCGCAGAGAATGCAAAATTCAGATCACAGAGGAGACTAGAGCATGTAACGGGATGTATCGCTGACACGCATGCGGACCAGTCCAGCAGCTAATTCACTATCGGGTGTGTACCCCTTCCTGTGATTGGTGGGTTTTTTAATGCATAATATTAAGCTTGATAAAGACTTTTCTATAGTTCGAAATGTTGAACTTACAGTAGGATAAAGTGTTTTTCAACTTTTTTTTTTTTTTTTTTTATAACCCTATAGATGTGGCAACTACTGACACATCGACTAACCAGAGGCATAGCACAATCATCCCACACCATTGACCCAATTTTTGAGGTTTTATATGGCAAAAATACTTTGATTTCAGTCGGGCTTTTATACCTCTCCCATGTGCAACAGATTGAAGCTAGGTACTTTACAAAATCATCACTTGTAGCTTTTAGCTACACCTATTACTTCCTTGCTTTGTATAACCCTACAGCTTGTCTTTCTTGATATTGCAATTTCAATGTTGGAGGAACGTATACACAAATCTGAATAGCAAACGATTTTGTTTTTTATTTTTAAATATATTTAATTTTTTTTTTTAATTATAATTTTTTTTATTTTGTGCAGTTTTCACTGCGAATTTGGACATGGATAAGCCCCAGTCATAGGTGCCAATCTGCATCCATACAGAATCCACATATTAACCACAAAAGTAAGTAACATGTAATTTCTCCACCACTCCACGGTGTAAACTATGACACTGATTGCAATGCAGACTACACACAGATTCTGCATCGAAAATTCAGTGGGACCTTATCCTATCACTTTACCATCAGAACAATTTCATAAGACAATACCTACCTGTCTGAAGAAAGCGTCTGCATAGTTTCTTGGATTCTTCTTCTGCGAGGATCTCTGAAGCATCTAACATATAGAGAGAATGAATATAAAAGGTAAATTAAACTGATATACACAAGGGTGTACAACTATCTGTAATAATCTGCATATGCAGTACATACTGGATAATACCACAAATTTTAAGAATATTAGTAGAGAGAAGTTCCAATACGATATAAAAGCTCTAGACTGCTCAAAGGCTTGTAACATTTCGGAGGCCCTCCGATGTCCTCCAAAAACTTCAGCTGTCAGGATGCATTTATAGATGCTGCTCCACTGATTCATGCATTGTTTTTTCTTTTCCCTCCCCGTTTCCCGGCAATCATTGTTGTTAATTTCAATCTATGTCCTCAATTCAGCAGTGGTGACCACCCCGTGGACAGTGTATGCCCTCATTAGCATATTGGGCGCTGAAACTACTGGCAGTGATTGCTAGGGAACAGGAAGGGCTAGAGAAAAAAGATGCATGAATCAGTAAAGCGGAGGCTGTAAATGGATTCTGACAGCTGGAGTGTTTCGGAGGATGTCACAGGTCTTCTTTAGAGAAAGAAGCAGCACTGTACGTAGGACCATCAGTGGCTATCGCAAGAAAAGGAGCTTTCTGCAGGAAAAGAACATTTCTAACGATATTAACTATTACATATTAGCTAGAAATCCAATCGAAAAAACATACAGCCTCAAAAACAGTCATACATATAATATAGCATCCCCAACAGTCTCATCAGGCCCATTACATCCTTACTAACACGTATGGCCAGGACCGGCACAACAGGTAGGCGACCGCCTAGGTTACCACTTCATCCCAGGCATGTAAGGAGGCATTGAGTGGGCTGAATTTTCCTATTGGGGATTGCTATATGCCTCATCTGCCTAGGGCACCAGAATACCTCCTCCCAGTCCTGCTTATGGCATATAGGCAGTAAGAGTATGAGTATGGAGAAGGCTCAGCCAGAGGTAACATCTCTCAATAAACAACGGACCATTGTA
>JAODAL010070950.1:0-15721 GCA_025379985.1 Phyllomedusa bahiana
CAAAAAAACAAAATAATCTGTCCTATGTCCCCGGAATATAACATATAATATGCCCCCCTATGTCAAGAATAAAATTTACTATAATACGCCCCCTATTACAAGAAATAACTACTAAAATACTGCCCCTTGTACAAAATAAAACTACTATAATACTGCTCCCTTTTCAAGAAATAACTACATAAGCGCCCCCTAGTACAAAATTAAACTATTAATACTGCTCCCTATTATTTCTTGGTACCTTCAGACTTTGTGACTTTATTGTTCTTATGGTGGAAAAACTTTTCACAGAGTTGCAAAAGTTTAGTGGAAATGTTGGAGTTTTATCTTGGGGGTGACCTGACTTCACCTTGCAGCCCCCACCTGAGGGGTTACAAGGAAAGGTGACATATGTATTTTTAGACGGGACTGAGGCTAAATTTTCATCTAGACGTTCCGCCGCCATCCGCCGTTATTGGCTGCTCTGATAATTGATGGTGTCTCGTATCACTGGACACATCTAGAGCGATTACCTGTCATTAGCTGCTGACTGCGGAGACGGATAATGGAAGATTACTGACAATTGATGATGATGACTGAGGTGTCCGGGCACCCACCGCATGGTGCAGGGGCTTCAGCTTGTCTGCTCTTAAATGTTATAGGTTAATGTGAAAAATAGGAAAATCGATAATAATAAAAAAATCCCTGTTTCCTACAAATCCCTGTTTCCTATATCTTGTGTTACTTATTATCCTCTAGTCACATCCAGAGCTGCATACAGTACCTGAGAACCCCAAAAAACCCATTAACACCTTCATCTTCAAACACAGTCTTGCAGTTTCCTAAAATCTGAAAACCGTATTCTGCCAACATGTTGGTTGCCTGTAACCAGTGCGAGCTTTGCAGAAACTCATCTGGAGCTGAGATTTATGCAGCTTGGTGTGACCAAGATTTAAAATTGGGTCAGAAAAATTCAACACAAGATAAGAAAAGCTATGTTAGCGCTCTAGACTGGATTGGAACCTACTTGTGCTCAAAGCAAAGGCATGTAAAGCACAGGGGCAGTGGAGGAGTGGAGGGCGTGGGGCCCCAATCCATTGCCCTTTACCAGTGTCGAACTGGAGTTGATTCCTTGGGTCCACCAGTGAAGTTTTTCCCTTTTGGGCCCAAAGTGTAGTTGATTTTGGGGCTCTCGGGGAGTTATTTCGGGGCCCACCAGGAATTTGATGCTTGGGCCACCGGGAGTGTTCGGGGGCCACCTTGGAGATGTTTTTGGGGCCAAGTGGATTGATTCTTGGGGCCACCAGTGAGTGATTTTGGGGGTCATCATGGATTTTGATTTTTTGGGGCCCCCCAGTGAAGTTGATTCTTGGAGCCCAAACCCAGTGGAGATGATTCTTGGGGCCCCAGTGAAGTTAAAGCTTAGGGCCCCCAGTGGAGATATTCAAAGGGGCCCCAGGGGGGGTTTTGGGGCCCCCAGTGGGATGATTCTTGGGCCACCAGTGGAGATGGTTCTTGGGCCTCAGTGGGTTTGATTCTGTGGCCCACCAGGGGATTTCTTGGGCCCCCATGGAATGATTCTGGGCCACCATGTACTGTTTCTTGGGGCCACCAGGGGAGATGTTTCTTGGGGCCCCCCCAAGGGATGATGTTTGGGGGCCTACCAGTTAAGTTTGTTGGGGCCACTATGGAGTGATTTTTTGGGGAGCCCACCATAGAGATTTTTTTTTATCGGGGCCCACCGTTTTGGTTATTTTTGGGACCCAAAAGGGGAGATGTTTTTAGGGGCCCCCATGAGATGTTTCTGGGGGCCACCAGGGGAGGTGATTCTTGGGGACCCACAAGGGGAGATGATTGGGACCCCAGAATGAGTTGATTTTTGGGGGACCAGTAAAGGGTGATTCTTGGGGCCCCCAGTGGAGGTGATTTTTGGGGCCCACCAGTGAAGCTGTTTCTTGGGGCCCACCAGTGGGGTGATTTTTGGGGGGCCCACCAGTGGAGTTGATTCTCAGGCCCCCAGGGGAGTGATTCTTGGAGATGGCTACCCATGGGGGGGTAGGGTAAATACCCCCAGTGATAAGCAGGCTACATTAGGAAAATAGATAGGCTACAGTTAGGTTAGTGAACCCCCTTTAGGTAGGCTGTAGGTAGGTGTTGGTGAGTCCCAATTAGTAGGCTGTGGGTAGGTGGTTTCCCCCAGTAAGGTAACTGTAGGTAGTTAGGGGTCCCCTTTAAATATAGGCTGCAAGCATTAGGGACCCCCTTTAGGTAGTATACAGGAAGTTAGGGGTCTCCTTTAGGTACTATACATTGGGGGTCTCCTTTAGGTAGTATACAGGTAGTTGGGGGCCTCCTTTAGGTCTATACAGTTAGGGGTCCCCTTTGGGTAAGTATACAGGTAGTTAGGGGCCTCCTTTAGGCATAGTTGCCAACTTTCGAAAATAAAAACAGCAGGAGACTTCAGTGGGTGTCGCGCGTAGCGCGGCGCGTCAAAAATTTGCATGGACTCGCACATCTTGTCTGTATGACACGCCACTTCAAAGCCACACCCACTCCACCTAACTGCATAAGGGCTTTGGAAGAAAGCCAGGTAGATGCCCTTATAAGCCAGGTAGTAGCCCCCCAAAACCAGGTAGTGCCCCTTACAAGGCCGGTAGATCCCCCCTTGTAGCCAAGTAGATGCCCCCTCTGTAGCCAGGTAGAGCCAAATTTGTAGCCAGGTAGGTGCCCCCCCTTTGTTAGCCAGGTAGGTGCCCCCCGTTGTTAGCCAGGTAGGTGCCCCCATTGTTAGCCGGGTAGTGCCCCCATTTGTTGGCCAGGTAAAATGTCCCCATTGGTTGCCAGGTAGATGTCCCAATTGGTTGCCAGGTAGATGTCCCCTCTGTTGCCAGGTAGTGCCACCATCTGTTAGCCAGGTAGTGCCCATCTGTTAGCTAGGTAGTGCCCATCTGTTAGCCAGGTAGTGCCCATCTGTTAGCCAGGTAGATGTCCCCTCTGTTAGCCAGGTAGTGCCCCATCTGTTAGCCAGGTAGTGCCCCCTTTGTTGCCAGGTAGTGTCCCCTCTGTTGCCAGGTAGTGCCCCCTTTGTTCCGGGTTTAGGCCCCCATCTGTTAGCCTGGTCGTGCCCCATCTGTTTGCCAGGTAGTTGTCCCCTCTGTTGCCAGGTAGATGTCCCCTCTGTTAGCCAGTAGTGCCCCCATCGGGTTTAGCCAAGGTAGTGCCCCCATCTGTTAGCCAGTAGTGCCCCCATCTGTTAGCCAGGTAGTGCCCCCTCTGTTGCCAGGTAGTGCCCCCCATCTGTTAGCCAGGTAGATGTCCCCTCTGTTACCCCAGGTAGGATGTCCCCTCTGTTAGCCAGGTAGTGCCCCCTCTGTTTAGCCAGGTAGTCCCCCCATCTGTTAGCCAGGTGGGTGCCCCCATCTGTTAGCCGGGTAGTGCCCCCTCGTTGCCAGGTAGTGCCCCTCTGTTGCCAGGTAGTGCCCCCATCTGTTAGCCAGGTTGTGCCCACTTTGGTGCCAGGTAGTGCCCCCTCTGTTGCCAGGTAGTGCCCCTTCTGTAGCCAGGTAGTGCCCCCTTTGTTGCCAGGTAGTGCCCCCTCTGTTGCCAGGTAGTGCCCCTTCTGTAGCCAGGTAGTGCCCCCTCTGTTGCCAGGTAGTGCCCCCTCTGTTGCCAGGTAGTGCCCCTTTTGTTGCCAGGTAGTGCCCCCTCTGTTGCAGGTAGTGCCCCCATTCGGGTTAGCCGGGAAATTGCCCCCATCTGTTAGCCGGGTAGTGCCCCCTCTGTTGCCAGGTAGTCCCCCCTTTGTTGCCAGGTAGTTGCCCTCTCTGTTAGCCAGTTAGAGCCCCATAAAGCAATAAAAACAAAATAATAAAATCCACTTACCTTACCATGGGTCCTGCAGCGCGGCCAGCTCCTGCCCGATCTCTTCAGCGGCGCAGGGGGAAGGGAGAGCAGCCGCGTGTCACGTCCCCCTGCGCAGCGGATCTGTATGCACGGCGCGCCCAGACGCCGGACATACAGGGGGAGGAGGAGGAGGAGCGATCCCTCCTGCCTCCTCCCCGCACAGTGAGACCGCGGGCGGGTGAGCGGCCCGCTGCGGCCGCTTCAACCCGCCTGTAGGAGCGGTCCCGGCGGCGCAAAAGTAGCGCACCAGCGCTACCTTGCGCCGCGGTAATTTAAAGGACCCCCGCCGCCGGCAGGCGGCGGGAGGAAGGCCCACTCCCCCGGGAGGGCGGGGGGGGACCCCAAATAGCGGGACCCCCCCGCCAAAAACGGGAGAGTTGGCAAAGTATGCCTTTAGGTAAGTGTGCAGGAAGTCAGGGCCCCCCATTTAGTTACTGTGTAGGTAGTCAGAACCCCCTTAGTATTTTTGTAGCCAGGGCCCCCTTTAGTAGTTAGGGCCCCCCCTGTAGGTAGTCAGGGCCCCCTTTGTAGTCAGGCCCCCCTTAGATTGCCAGGGCCCTCCCATGTAGGTACAAGGAAACCCCCCCTTGTTGTCAGGGCCCCCCTGTAGATATCCAGGGCCCCCCTGTAGGTAGTCAGGGCCCCCATGTAGTCAGGGCCCCCTTTGTAGAGAGGTCCCCCCCATGTAGGTAGCCAGGGCCCCCCCCTGTAGTTAGCCAGGGCCCCCCTTGTAGTCAGGGCTTCCCTATAGGGAGCCAGGCCCCTCTTTAGCCAGGGCCCCCTTTTGTAGCCAGGGCCCCTTTTGTAGTCCCGGCCCCCTTTTTGTCGCCAGGGCCCCTCTTGTTGCCAGGGCCCCCCTTTTAGCCAGGGCCCCCCTTTTTATCCAGGGCCCCCCCTTTGGTAGCCAGGACCCCTTTTTGTAGCCAGGACCCCTTTTTGTAGCCAGGGCCCCCTCTAGTAGTCAGGGCCCCCCTTGTAGCCAGGCCACCCGAGTAGTCAGGGCCCCCTTTGTAGCCAGGGCCCCCCTTGTAGCCAGGCCCCCCTAGTTTGTCAAAGGGGCCCTCTTTTGTAGCCAGGGCCCCCCTAGTAGCCAGGACCCCTTTTTGTAGCCAGGACCCCCCTTGTAGCCAGGCCCCCCTTTTGTAGCCAGGACCCCCTTTTGTAGCCAGGGCCCCCCTTTAGTAGTCAGGGCCCCCCTCTAGTAGTCAGGGCCCCCCTCTAGTAGTCAGGGCCCCCCTTGTAGCCAGGACCCCCCCCCTAGTAGTCAGGGCCCCCTTTTGTTTCCTGGCCCCCCTCTAGTAGTCAGGGCCCCCCTTGTTGTCAGGGCCCCCCTAGTAGTCTGGGCCCCCCTTTTTGTAGCCAGGGCCCCCCTTTTTAGCCAGGGCCCCCCTAGTAGTCAGGGCCCCTGTGGGTAGTTTTAAAAAAATAAAACAACAAACAGCCACTTACCTGGCCCGGCTCCGCTCCCGGCCGTTCCGAGCGGCCGCCAGCGCTGTACTGCCACCCTGCATAGGGGGCGCGGTGAAAGTGACGTCACCGCGCCGCCTATGTCAGCAGTAGGGGCCGGCCCCCGGGCAGGCTGAAGGCCTAAAACGTTCAGCCCTGCCGGGGAGATCAGCGGAGCGCAGCGCTAGTGGCGCTGTGCTCCGCTGACACCGCGCACCCCCCGGGAGTCGGGGACATTAGCCCCCCGGCTACCGGGCCCGGTCTCTGGGCGCTCGGGACGCAGGTCCCGGGCGTCCAGGACCGGATCGGCCGGCCCGGGGCCCCGGGGAGCGACGGAAAACTGCCTCCGGGGCCCACACGGCTCGGTGGGGCCCACCGGGGGATTCCCCCGTCCCCCGGCGGCCCAGTCCGAGCCTGGTTGTTGGCATTTTCTTTGGGAAGGATTTAAAAATCAATGTACAGGTTCACACTGTGTCTGGTACTTTATATGGGGCACACTGTGTCTGGTACTTTATATGGGGCACACTGTGTATGGTACCATATATGGGGCACACTGTGTCTGGTACTATATATGGGGCACACTGTGTCTGGTACTATATATGGGGCACACTGTGTCTTGTTCTTTATATGGGGCACACTGTGTCTGGTACTATATATGGGGCACACTGTGACTGGTTATATATATGGGACACGCAGTGTCTGGTACTGTATATGGGACACACTGTGTCTGGTACTGTATATGGGGCACACTGTGTCTGGTACTATATATGGGGCACACTGTGTCTGGTACTGTATATGGGGCACACTGTGTCTGGTACTATATATGGGGCACACTGTGTCTGGTACTGTACATGGGGCACACTGTGTCTGGTACTGTATATGGGGCACACTGTGTCTGGTACTATATATGGGTCACACTTTGTCTGGTACTGTATATGGGGCACACTGTGTCTGGTACCATATATGGGGCACACTGTGTCTGGTACTATATATGGGGAAAACTGTGTCCTGGTACTATATATGGGGCACACTGTGTCCCGGTACAGTATATGGGGCACACTGTGTCTGGTACTTTATATGGGGCACACTGTGTCTGGTACTTTCTATGGGGCACACTGTGTCTGGTACTGTATATGGGGCACACTGTGTCTGGTACTGTATATGGGGCACACTGTGTCTGGTACTAATATGGGCACACTTGTTCGGTACTGTACATGGGGCACACTGTGTCTGGTACTGTATATAGTGCACACTGTGTCTGGTACCATATATGGGTCCCACTGTGTCTGGTACTATATATGGGGCACACTGTGTCTGGTACTATATATGGGGCACACTTTGTCTGGTACTGTATATGGGGCACACTGTGTCTGGTACTGTATATGGGGCACACTGTGTCTGGTACTATATATGGGGCACACTGTGACTGGTTATATATATGGGACACGCAGTGTCTGGTACTGTATATGGGGCACACTGTGTCTGGTACTATATATGGGACACACTGTGCCTGGTACTGTATATGGGGCACACTGTGTCTGGTACTATACAGTAAATGGGGAACACTGTGACTGGTACTATATATGGGGCACACTGTGACTGGTAATATATATGGGGCACACTGTGACTGGTAATATATATGGGGCACACTATAACTGGTACTATATATGGGGCACACTATGAATGGTAATATATATGGGGCACACTGTGTCTGGTACTTTATATATGGGGAACACTCTGGCTGACAGTGTATGGGGCACCATTGCTCTCAATGTGACTCTCATCTCCGCTGTAGACCCTCGTTCTAAGTTAGAAGTTAATGCCTCTAGAGAATGAGGTGATGCAGCAGCTGCGGTGTGGACTATGTACTATGAATGATGTGCCCCCTGCTGTGCATTATATGGACATTGGATGATCCCTATGTCCTGTATATGAGCTTGGGGTGATTCCTAATATTCTTCTAATTTACAATTGGGGGCGCTGCGTTCCACAACGCATCAGGATTCACAGTGCATAGTACCAGTGTGTTACCAGTCCCAAGGCACCCTTTTATATCTGAGTACCCCAGCAACGACTGGGACAGGGGTCCTTTCTGTTAGGCTATGTATGGAACATGGCCGCCATTTTGAAAGCCGCCATATAGGCTCAACGGCAAGTTTTTCCTAATGGGAAGGTGGTCATGTAGCCGATCAAAGAAGACCAGAATTGTCTCAGAAGTCGATCGTCGCAATTTGCAACATCTTGTGGTTCAGAAGTTTTCAACACAGAGAGTTCTCATGTGGGTCCATAATCTTCGAGCTGCTGCTGTTGTTGCTGCAACTTTCTGTGTTGAGAACTTTAGAAACACATGAGATGTTGCAGATCTGATTGTGGCCATCGATTTCTGAGGCAATTCTGGTCTTCTTTGATCGGCTACACGACCATCTTCCCATGGGAAAAACTTGGCCGCCATCTTGGAAGCCACCATCTTGGATCAAGGGCAAGTTTTTCCCATGGGAAGGTGGTCATGTAGCCGATCAGAGAAGACCAGAATTGTCTCAGAAGTCAATCAGCTACATGACCACCTTCCCATAAGAAAAACTTGCTCTTGAGCCAATATGGTGGCTTCCAAGATGGCGGCCAAGTTTTTCCCATGGGAAGTTGGTCATGTAGCCAATCGACTTCTGAGACAGTTCTGGTCTCTGATCGGCTACATGCAGGAAAAAGGAAAAAGGAAGAGGGGGCGCACAATAGCGTTATACTGTAGACAGTGGATATATTCTCTAAGAAAGTAGTATTCTCACCTTTTGATGTTGCGTTTCTTTATTTTAGAGGCACAACACTCATAAGCGCTTTCAGGGTTTTTATACCCGTACCCAAATTACTACGGCAGCCGGTGGTCTCTGTCGCTCCGTTCGGATGACCGGTGGGAGAAAGTTGCCAAAAAAGGAAAAAAGGAAAAAAAATGGACCCGGCGCACATGCAGTGGAAATGGAGAAAGCCCAGGCTAAAGGCTTTTTATTAAAAGTTTTTTATTCTTAAAAATGCCGGGGAAATTAACCGAGAAAAAAATTAAAAACATTAAACATAAAATGGGACTTTACGCGTTTTCGCGCGTGTACCCCGCTTCATCAGAAGTAAAAGTAACAGAAAAAAGCAAATTATATATCCTGCCGGCAATTGTTACAATTGGTTATTTCTTTTTTTCAGGTAAGTGACGTGAGAACACCTGTGATGGAAAGATCGGAAGATAATTGGAAGTGAGAAGTGTCAATCAAGAGTGAAGACGAGCAAGGAGAAGAGACGGGAAGACACGGGAGTCATCCAGGGTTCCTATGCATATATTGATCTTTAATGTGTTTATGAAAAAGACAAAATAAAGACGGAATAGGGAATCTTTATCAGGTGAGGTGCATTTCTTTGGGGTGTATTTGGGTCAGGAGTGTTGTGTATTAGAGTATTGATGTACATAAATCACTACAAAAAAGATTCGGTGAGAACCGGTGAAAGTATTACTAAGAAAAAATGAGTTTAAGAAATAGAGGAGGAACATCCAATAGGAGGGAGGCGGTAAATATAAATGGGAACCAATAAAGGTTTAGCAACTGATTTGAAATAACTGCCGCTAAAACTAGAAGGTTGAGCGCGCTGGATTATTTCATATTTTGGAAAATGAATTTTGAATGGTTGGGAAAAAGAGGTAAATTCAAAATGGCCAATCCTGTATCTATATAAAGGTGGCCATATGATTGGTTGTGCTAATGGCGGGTACTAAAGGATAGACCAATCTGGGAGTAGGTTAGAAATAGGACTAGCTGATAGGAAATTCTGTTGTGCCCGGGAACTACAAAAATTTGGGCCCAATGGAAATGAGAGCTACTCCTCTATGGCAAATAACATAGAGAAATACTCGTAGGCTAGGGGCCAAGTGTGGCTTGATCTAAATAGATAGATGGTGAAATGTAGATAAATAACAGAGTGAGATATCAGAATAAGAACTGAAAATACAAAGTTAAAAATCCCCATTAAAAATAAATAAAGTGAAAATATATACGGCAGAAAAACTCATAGACAATAGTGCCCGTAGTGACATCTTACAAGTGGATATGATTTGACCCATAGTGGTCAGTATAACTATGCATACAATACAGTTCAGATTTACATGTTACAATGTAAATATAGCAAAGTGGCAAAAGTAGAACCGAAAAAATTGTATCTAGGGCTCTTAGCATAAAGCCGACCAAAATGAATATAATGCAAAAAAGGCAGTGTGTTCTGGTACTGCTAATGAAATTATATAAAAATAGAGATAAATGCTTAAAAACATGTATAACCTGATTGAATCTTAAAATTAAAGCAATAAGCCACTGCGAATTATATATTGGCATAAAAATAAATGAGTTTTTTAATGGTTATTCTATTTATGCACCGACATTATGATAAATATAGGAAAGGTCTCCCTACAAATAATAAAAAGGGTCTCGGTAAGGTTATTTAATAGATTAGTTCAGTGGCATCGTTGAGACCTTTGGGGGACAGAGTCTGTAATCTATAAATCCAGAACATTTCCTTCTTCTGGAGAGCCTGTAAACGATTTGGTAATTTCGGGGGGATAAAGTCAACCGGAGTGATATTTAAAATAGTAAAATCTCTCTGGTGAACTTCGTTGAAGTGGCGTGAAACACTATGTAACAAGTCCCCTTTTTTTTAAAACACAGGCACTATGGCCATTTAAGCGGAGGTGTAGGGTCTGGAAGTTCTACCGACATATTGGAGTTTACAACTGCACTCTAAAAATAAATAAAAAAGGGAACTTTTACAATTGAGTGTGTGTTTAATTGGGATATTTTTCTTTAGTGGTATTTGAGGTAATATGAGGACCGAGCAGTGAATACTGGTACAGCATAGACAAGGGGAAGAGCCACATGGGGAACTTCCAAGTAGGGAGGGAAAACATTAAAGTTTTACTTCGATAGGATCTTTGACCAGGCGGGGAGCTACTAAGTTTTTTAATATTTGGTGCTTTTCTATAAATCACAAGGCTTTATGGGAAAGGAGCTGGAAACTCACTGCGCCCTCTATAGGTTTTTAACAAATCCTCAATTTACTTCTGATTCACTGAATCTTTGAGAAGCAAAAAGGAATAATTGTCAAGCCAATATTGCTCATCTACATACCGTTTCGGGGTTTTGCCCCTCATCATGTAGAGCAGAGGGGATATTGGCTTGACTGGTGGGAGGCAATGATGGGGTATAGAGGAGAAAATGTTCCCCTCCTCATACCCACTCATTGCCTCCCACCAGTCAAGCCAATATCGCTCTGCTCTACACTGATGAGGGCAAAACCCCGAAACGCGTATGTAGATGGCAAAATTGGCTTGACAATTATTCCTTTTTGCTTCTCAAAGATTCAGTGAATCAGAAGTAAATTGAGGATTTGTTACAACCTATAGGGCGCAGTGAGCTTTCCAGCTCCTTTCCCATAATGCCTTGTGATATGCAGATGCTGATAGTGGGCTAAAAGGCAAAACAAAACACTACACACCTTAACTGGTGCTCTCCATAAGGAAAATGTTCCCCTCCTCGTGCTCTTCTATAAATAATACCTGGTTTTGTAGGTAAAAGTGGACCTAAATAGGGATCTTTCTTAAGGATGTACCAATGCCGTTCTAGCGCTTTTTGTATTGCAGATCTTGAGGAGTTAAATTGAGTAATAAGCGAGTATTTTATTCTCGATCTGTCGCCTACTATATTTTTCTTCTTTTTTTCGAGGCAATCTTTTTGTGTCAAGATATCAGCTTTTTGTTTGGCATGTGTTAAAAGGTTCTCAGGATATTTTTTCTCCTGGAATCTATTTGTTAAAATATCCCTTTGATGGATATAATCAGAATCCTCAGTGCAGTTTTTACGTATTCTTTTAAACTGACCAAACGGTATGTTACAGAGCCAGGGCTTATGGTGAGCACTTTTAAAATGAATATATGAATTGCTGTCAACGGTTTTGAAGTGAGTGGTTGTACTAAATTTACCCTGTTTAATAGATATGTTAAGATCCAAGAATTCTATAGATTCTGCGCTTGTTTTTGCTATAAAAGAGATCCCTTTTGTGTTGTTGTTCAGATGGTTAATGAATGAAGGAATGAGTTCGGGGGATCCTGTCCAGACAAAGATGAGGTCATCTATATATCTCTTGTAAAGAGATATATATTGAAAAAAAGATTGTTGACCATAGATATATTCAGTCTCGTATGCCCCCATAAAAATGTTGGCAAAACGAGGGGGCAACTCGGGTGCCCATCGCAGTGCCCCCTTATCTGCCTGTAGATGGCCTGTTGTGGTGGAAAAAATTGTTTTTTAAATATTAGTTCAAGACCCTTTAATAAGGAATCTTTTTTCGGGATAGTAAGGGTGGGGTCTTGTTCTAGTAAATTTTTGACACATTGAATTCCAATCTGATGTTGAATATTAAGTACAGGAGGATACGTCAGCTGTAATGAGAATATAGTTGGAATAAGTAGGAAGTTCAGAGAGATGTTGAATGAGTTGTCCTGAGTCCCTAAGATAACTTGGCAGATTTGTAACAAAAGGTTGTAGGTATAAGTCCAAATAGTGAGATAATTGGCTGGTGGAGGAATTGATACCGGAAATTATGGGGCGGCCAGGAGGAGAAGTGAGATGTTTATGGATTTTTGGGAGATAGTAAAAGAATGGGTGGCTGGGTTCTGGAATGTAAATAAAATTTTTCTCTTTTTTATCAATGACCTCTGAGGTAAAAGCGTCATTGAGAAAGGTGGAAAGTTTTCGTTGCAGTTCTGGGAAGGGGTCAGATTGGCAGACTTCATAGTAAGAAGTATCTGTCAGTATGTTATTAGCTTCCAATTGATATGCTGAATAATCTAGGATTACTGTGCCCCCACCTTTATCTGCCGGTCTGATAACAATATGGTGATTTTTCTTTAGATTTTTTAGAGCTTTCAATTCATCATTATTTAAATTCGAAGGTTGTTGGACTGGGGTGATGGATTGTAGTTTTGTCTGAACTATGTCAAGGAAAGTTTTTAAGTGATGTCCCTGAGATCGGATGGGGTACAATTTAGATTTCCCTTTTACCTGTATTTTAGAGGTGGTATTGGGATCTGGATTGGCCGCTATAGGATGTATTGCAAAATGTCTCGCTAGAGTCAATTTACGAATAAGGTGGTGAAAATCGATGAATAAATCGAAAGAATTTAATCTATTATTGGTTGTGACAGAATAAAAGACCTTTTGATAGGGCTTGTATTTTTATGTTTATTGAGAGAGTAGTGGGATAGATTGAAAATCCCTTAGTTTTTGAAGATCAGTAGTAGTTGGGAAAGGGGGTTATCTGGGAGTTGGGCAATCTTTTTTCCTATAGGTTCCAGCTCTACAGCCTCTAGTGTGTGTTTTCTTTTTGAACCTGTTTTTATTCTTGATGGTTTTGCTAGTGGGATTTTGTTCTGGGGCCTTTCCCTAAAAAAAAGGGAGTATTTTACCTTTAAATTAATTACTGTAGCAAACTCTGGTTCAAAATGAATCTATTGATGTTTCATGTGTCGAAAGTTGTGATAAGTTTAAAGTGGGAGGAGCAGGAAGGTCCGGGGAAATTTCCCTTTCTATACATACTATATTCTGCCTGACTTTCAAAATTCCCTCTCTGATCAACTGTGCTTTTTTTTTTGGGTAGCATTGTCGAGAGAATGGTAATTTAGTATCTGTTTATGTTTGGGAAGATTGTGGGGGGTAGTGTCGTTAGTGACAAACCTAGTAAAATTCTTCTCAAATTGAGACATAGTGCTGTGAGAAAGTTGGTTGATATCAACAACTGGTACATTAGAAATTGGTTTTTCGGTCGTATTTGGTTCAAGAGAGATGGTTCTTTGATGTTTTAGGGATATTTGTATCATTTTTCTTTTAAAACCCCCATCTCAATGGAATTTTCCGCTTGTACAGCAGTATTTTGAATATTAGAGATGGTCTCAGACGGATGGAAAGCATTTTTATCTACTCTTCTCATAATTTGTGTCGTATCTTTGTTAGTTCTCAAGGAGGGTGTCTTAGGTCTAGCCCCCAATTCTGTAAAGGATCTATTGCGTTCTCTATTAAAGGTAAAGTTGTTATTCCTCTTATTTCCATTCCGATATTTGGAATTAAGAAATGAAGAGGATTTGGGTTGATTAGAGTAGTCGATTTGATCTGAAAAAAAGGTAAACTTACTCGTGAGAAACAACAGGTTCAAAATAATAGAGAAAGGCCAAAAATAACATCTGAACCCACCCAACTTCTTAAAGATAACACAAAAATAGATCAAATCGACTACTCTAATCAACCCAAATCCTCTTCATTTCTTAATTCCAAATATCGGAATGGAAATAAGAGGAATAACAACTTTACCTTTAATAGAGAACGCAATAGATCCTTCACAGAATTGGGGGCTAGACCTAAGACACCATCCTTGAGAACTAACAAAGATACGACACAAATTACGAGAAGAATAGACAAAAATGCCTTCCATCCGTCGGAGACTACCTCCAACATCCAAAATACTGCAGTACAAGTGAAAAATTCCACTGAGATGCAGGTTTTAAAGAAAAATGATACAATATCCCTAAACATCCAAGAACCATCTCTCATGAACCAAGTACGACGAGAACCCATTTCTAATGTACCAGTTGTTGATATCAACCAACTTTCTCACAGCACTATGTCTCAATTTGAGAAGAATTTTACTAGGTTTGTCACTAACGACACTACCCCCCCACAATCTTCAAACATAACAGATACTAAATTACCATCTTCTCCGACAATGCTAGCCAAAAAAGCACAGTTGATCAGAGAGGAATTTGAAAAGATCAGGCTAGAATATAGTATGTATAGAAAGGAATACCCGGACCTTCCTGCTCCTCCCACATTAAACTTATCACAACTTTCGACACATGAAACATCATTAGATTCATTTGAACCAGAGCTTGCTACAGTAATTAATTTAGAAGGTCAAAATACTCACCTTTTTTTAGGGAAAGGCCAGAACAAAATCCCACTAGCAAAACCATCAAGAATAAAAACAGGTTCAAAAAGAAAACACACACTAGAGGCTGTAGAGCTGGAACCTATAGGAAAAAAAGATTGCCCAACTCCCAGATAACCCCTCCTTTACCAACTACTACTGATCATCAAAAACTAGGGATTTTCAATCTATCCCACTACTCTCTCAATAAACATGAAATACAAGTCCTATCAAAAGGTCTGTTATTCTGTCCAACCAATAATAGATTAAATTCTTTCGATTTATTCATCGATTTTCACCACCTTATCCGTAAATTGACTCTAGCGAGACATTTTGCAATACATCCTATAGCGGCCAATCCAGATCCCAATACCACCTCTAAAATACAGATAAAAGGGAAATCTAAATTTTACCCCATCCGATCTCAGGGACATCACTTAAAAACTTTCCTTGACATAGTCTCAGACGAACTACAATCCATCACCCCAGTCCAACAACCTTCGAATTTAAATAATGATGAATTGAAAGCTCTAAAAAATCTAAAGAAAAATCACCATATTGTTATCAGACCGGCAGATAAAGGTGGAGGCACAGTAATCCTAGATTATTCAGCATATCAATTGGAAGCTAATAACATACTGACAGATACTTCTTACTATGAAGTCTGCCAATCTGACCCCTTCCCAGAACTGCAACGAAAACTTTCCACCTTTCTCAATGACGCTTTTACCTCAGAGGTCATTGATAAAAAAGAGAAAAATTTCATTTACATTCCAGAACCCAGTCACCCATTCTTTTACTATCTCCCAAAAATCCATAAACATCTCACTTCTCCTCCTGGCCGCCCCATAATTTCCGGTATCAATTCCTCCACCAGCCAACTATCTCACTATCTGGACTTATACCTACAACCTTTTGTTACAAATCTACCAAGTTATCTTAGGGACTCAGGACAACTCATTCAACATCTCTCTGAACTTCCTACTTATTCCAACTATATTCTCATTACAGCTGACGTATCCTCACTGTACTCTAATATTCAACATCAGATTGGAATTCAATGTGTCAAAAATATACTAGACACAGACCCCACTTTTACTACCCCGAAAAAAAGAGTTCCTTATCAAGGGTCTTGAACTAATATTAAAAAACAATTTCTTCCACCATAACAGCGCCATCTACAGGCAGATAAGGGGCACTGCGATGGGCACCAGAGTTGCCCCCTCGTATGCCAACATTTTTATGGGGGCATATGAGACCGAATACATTTATGGTCAACAATCTTTTTTTCAATATATATCTCTTTACAAGAGATATATAGATGACCTCATCTTTGTCTGGACAGGATCCCCGACTCATTCCTTCATTCATTAAAACCCTCTGAAAAACAACA
>JAODAL010070951.1:0-15720 GCA_025379985.1 Phyllomedusa bahiana
TTCCCCTTTTTACCATTGATCTAAATGGTTATATGGCCAGGTTTGGCATCATCTCGGATCCAGGCCAGTAGCGGCAGGTCTTGGCTGTATTTAATAGCCATCACCCGCAGGGTATGGAGCGAGCGCAGTGACAACACACAGAAGATCTGTGCGCTCCATCGTGAGTGAGTAGCACGTGAGCCTCATCTGTGTGTCGGTATTATTACCCGAGCGTGCAAAGGAGTGGATCCCCGGATGCTTCTGAGCAGAAGTGGTGGGGGACAGGGAAGTGAGTATAATATTTTATTACTTTTCCCCTGGGCGGGCCCCTTTTAAAACACATTTTTATGGGCTGGACAAACCTTTAAAACCTTTTTCCCCACCATCAACAGCCCTTGGATAAAAATGCCATCAAAGTCTATGGGGAGAACACACAGAAATGTGTGCAATAAGGGCGACATGATGCAGGGCTGCACCATTTTCTGGTGTACTTTGAGCCAAAAAGAATGTTAAACACCACTCCAGACTTTGGCGGATAAGTCCCCTTTTTTAAAGCGCCAAAAATTGGGGGTGCGCCCGTTTAGGTGTTCTGGGGGGGTCACCCACATTCATAGAATTTTAAAAACTTATGATTCTTTTTTGACCCAGGCCAGAACAGTTAGAAAAGCCAGCCAGGGGAAAAAGGGGTGTGAGCCAGACTTTGGTATTGGCTCTACCGCCCTGATGTATGACCCGCAGGAACAGCCAGACCAGGGTAAGTTGGGGCCTGAGCCGACTTTTGGTATTGGCTTACACGCACCCTTATGTATACCTGCAAAGAACGCCAGACCAGGGTAAAGGGGGTGCCTGAGCCAGCTTGTGGTTTTGGCCTACACTGCCCGAGTAGAGCTGCAGAAGAACAGCCAGACCAGGGTAAAGGTGGGCCTGAGCCGATTGTGGATGGTTTTTACACTGCCCCGTATGATGTCGCAGGGGAACAGACAGACCCGGGTAAAGGGGGTGTCCCGAGCCCCTTTTTGGGGATTGGCTCAACACTGCACCCGTATGTATGACCTGTAATACAACCGACCCGGGTAAAGGTGGTGCTGAGCAACTTTGGTATTGGGTCTACCGCCCCGTAGTATACTGCAGAAAAACAGCCAGACCCGGGGGAAAGGGGTCCTGAGCCCAAAATTGGGGTAATTGGGTCTACACTGCCCTGTATGTATGATCTGCAGGAGAACAGACAACCAGGGTTTAAAAGGGGGTGTCTGAGCCGACTTGTTTGGGATTGGGTCACCTGCCTGGGGATTATGACCGCAGAAAACAGGGAGAAGGGTAAAGAGGGCCCCGAGCCGACTTGTGGTATTTGGCTCTACACTGCCCCCGTATGTAGACCCGCAAAGAACAGCCAGACCAGGGGAAAGGTGGTGCCTGAGCCGACTTTTTGGGATTGGCTCTACACTGCCCTGTATTATACCCGCAGAAGAAAAGAACAGACAGACCAGAGGAAAAAAGGGGGTGCCTGACCAGACTTGTGGTTTTTGGTTCACAAGCCCTTTTTTTGACCCGCGAAGAACAGCCAAAGGGTAAAGGGGTGCCTGAGCCGACTTGTGGTATTGGATCTACACGCCCTGTATGTATGCCTCAGAAGAACAGCCAGACAGGGTAAAAGGGGGTGCCAGCCAAATTTTGTATTAGCTCACACTGCTCCTGTAGTATACCCGCAAAAAAACAGCCTCATACATTTTGCCACATTCTAACTGCCTTAAACCTATTTAAAAAGGGTGTCAGGCCAAACTTTTCATACAGGTCACCCGTTTTTTGGTGACTGAGATGACCCTTTTCTGTGTCCGAACCATTACCTGAAAGTGCAGAATAGTGGATCTCCAGACTCTTCAAAAATACAGGGGGAAAAGGGGACGGGAAAAGCGATATAACTTTTCTTTAAATTTTCGCCAGTTTGGGCCCCCATTAAAAATAATATTATGGATTGAAAACCCGTTAAAGGAGTGTTCCCACCATCCATAGACTTTGATGGCAAAGCAATATGTCAAAGTCTGTTAGGGAATGGCCCCAAAGGTTTTTTGGCAAAAAAAGGAGAACGGGTTTCCCCTTCCCACGATCCCCTTTTTGTTCTATGGGTTTTTCCGATTTTTAAAACAAAACGCTCTCCTGTATCAAAATTTCCCGTGAATGAATGGAGAGTCACGGACAAGCGTGGCCAGTTCTCCATTTTGAGCCGCTTTTTGGGGCTTTTTGGGGGCTTTTGCACCTATCAGATTGTGATGATACCATGTTTTTCCAGAAATAAGACAGGTCTTATATTATTTTAATTTCAAATAAAGGGTTAGGGCTTATTTTTGGGGAAGGGCTTACCCAAAGTCTTTCCCTAATTGTAGTGCTGTGTAGTGTCCTTATGGAAACACTTGAGGACTCTCAAAAAAACCCTTTGTGTGGCAGGGGACCTCTTTTCCAGGGGCCGGGAAAGGAGGACGGAGGGGGGAGTCTGGCGGGACTTAGGAATGGGGGGTTGTGGTCTACTGGCTGTTTTCGTGGGAGCGAGCAGGGCCCGGGGAAGGTGGGTCCAAGAGGAGGCATAGGGAGGCAGGGGGGTGGGCCCTGGGCCCAGCCAAGCACACTAAAGCCCAGTATGCCTGAGGCGGGGCACAATAAGGGGGGCACAGGTGAAAAACCCCGGGGGTCGGACACAGGAGCGGGGGCAGATTTTTCCCTGCCTGGGGGAGGAAGCAGCGGGAAAAATTTTGGGAGCTACGGTTTGCCTTTTCCAGGGTTTCCACAATGGCCAATTTACAAGGGGAAAAGGGGTGCTCCTGTATGGGGCCTATTTAAATAAGGGGGCCGCTCAAGCGGGCCCCCCTTATTTCACATCATAGACTGTGCTGACGGGATGACTAAAGCAGTGATTTAAATTGTCCCACATCCCTTCGTTAGCCAGTACAGTGCTACGTGGACAGACAGAAGAGGGCCCGGCCCCGGTCACAGCCGGGGCTAGTGTAAAAAATTCTATGTGATTGTAAAACGGATTGTGCGGGAGCACGGACCCCCTCTCAGCAGTGTCCCCCTCCTCTCCACAGCCCTGTAGCCCTTCCTTCCCCAAACCTTGGTGTGGGGGTTCCTCCCCCAGGTTTTTGGGGGCCCCCTCCTCCCACCGCCACACTCAAGGCTGGGGGGGGGAGGGGACCCCCACACTCATGGCTGGGGCAGGAGTTTTCCTCCCACAAGGGTAAGGGAAAAAGGCCCCCCCCAAACACACAAGGGGGGGGGGGAAGGCCCCCCCCGACAAAACTACTACCCACCCAGCTCCTACCTCCCCAGCTGCCCCCCTTTTCCTCCCTAGCTGCCCGGCTACCCACCTCCCCAGCTCCCGGCACCTCCTTCCCAGCTGCCGGCTAACTACCTCCAACTGCCCGGCTTCCCACTCCCCCACTGCCCGGGTCCCACCTCCAGTGCCGGCACCTACCTTCCTGGCTATCAGCTACCTGGCTATTTACCTCCCTAGCTGCCTGGCTACCTATCTCCCTAGCTGCCCGGCTACCTACCTTCCCGCTATCGTACCTGGCTATTTACCCCCCTGGCTGCCGGTACCTACCTCCTTGTTACCCTGCACCCTACTACCCTGTGGCACCCAAGATAATACCACTACCCATTGGGGTCCTTTGCCTGCCTCTACCCCCTTACCTATACGGGGGGGCCCAATTCCACCTACTTTGGGGGGGGGGCTTATCCCAATTTCCCGGCACAAAGGGGGTAATTATTACCATTTGGGGCATGTGGATGGGGATTTTGTAAACCCGGGGTTGTACCAGGAGGTAATGATTAAAAAAAAGGTGAGGAGTCTCAGGTGTTTTTGTTGGAATTCTGAGGGGTGAGTGGTGGCCAGGAGAAAATCGTCAAGGTGACCTGGACCGAAAGGAGAAGAAAAGGGAACGTGAAGACTATCAGAAAGACTGAACTTAAATCACTAATTTTAAATCACTGTGTGTCTTATCTACCACTATATGGTCATGTAGGGGTAATATTGGTTTATTGTAATGAATTTAAATTAGTGTCCGTTTTTTTATTATTCAGATAATTCGCAAATTTCATTTTTTTTGCTGGGGGCGGGACAATGGCTTTGGTGGGGGCGGGGAATGTGGGTGTGGGGGGGGGGGAGGTTGCAGGGGGGGGGGGGTCCAGATGCTTCAGCTGTATGGGGCTTGGAAATTTGTGTTGGCGGTCCTGTCTCCAGATTTAGGTTACACCTCCATGATGTTAGTGACATAACCAAGCATCACTGACATAAACCCAAGTGGGGGCGTGACTAATGGGCTTGTTTTGGAAAAAACAAATCAAGTGCTATAAAGTTATGGTGGGAACTAGGAGCTAGAGCTCCATGAAATCATGCATATAAAATAGTGTTAAATGTTATGAAGGAGTGCAGCTCTGTGAAGTTATTTAAAGGGGTTGTCTCACTACATTGATTCATCTTATTTCAGTCCTGAGTTCTTGTTTTCCTTTTGAATTCAGGGGCGTGTTTGCTGGCTTCCACTAGGCTGCAGTAGAAGCCAGGTCTGTAGCTATAGCAACCAGTGCTGGCTGTCTATCAGGATAGATCAAAAAGGTCTGTAGCTATAGCAACCAGTGCTGGCTGTCTATCAGGATAGATCAAACAGGTCTGTAGCTATAGCAACCAGTGCTGGAAGCCTATCATGAGAGATTGAACAGGTCTGTAGCTATAGCACGTTACACCAATTCAGAAGCAGGTCAAATAAACAACTGTCATCATAAATATACCAAATATAAACCAAAACAAAATGATGACTCAAAAATACTATATAAAATTGTCAAAAATCCATAATAAACTTTATTATAACAAATACGTTTCACAAAACTGACACAATGTTTTTAATCACAGCTAAAAAAACAGTTAAAAATCATACATAGTCCAAAAAACCAGGACAGTATGTCACTTAAAACACTGGGACAACAAACAAAATAAATTAACCACAGTGCATCATAGTATAAATTACAATAGTAATAATATATCAAGTGACATGAATATACACCAGATGCACTGCAGAAAATAATATCAAATCATAAGAATATAATTACAAATGTAAAGTTATATTACCCAGGAATAAGAGACATGGGCCCGGCCACAACCCGCCTCTAAACAATCAAACACCCCAGATGGGACTCGAAGCCACAATCCCTGGCTTAGGAGGCCAGTGCCTTATGCATTAGGCCAAAGGGACGGTTTGTGGCCGGGCCCATGTCTCTTATTCCTGGGTAATATAACTTTACATTTGTAATTATATTCTTATGATTTGATATTATTTTCTGCAGTGCATCTGGTGTATATTTATGTCACTTGATATATTATTACTATTGTAATTTATACTATGATGCACTGTGGTTAATTTATTTTGTTTGTTGTCCCAGTGTTTTAAGTGACATACTGTCCTGCTTTTCTGTAGCTATAGCAACCAGTGCTGGCAGCCTATCATGAGAGATCAAACAGGTCTGTAGCTATAGAGACCAGTGCTGGCAGCCTATCATGTGAGTATTAGTGATCAAACAGGTCTGTAGCTATAGCAACCGGTGCTGGCAGCCTATCATGAGAGATCAAACAGGTCTGTAGCTATAGCAACCAGTGCTGGCAGCCTATCATGAGAGATCAAACAGGTCTGTAGCTATAGCAACCAGTGCTGGCAGCCTATCATGAGAGATCAAACAGGTCTGTAGCTATAGCAACCAGTGCTGGCAGCCTATCAGGAGAGATCAAACAGGTCTGTAGCTATAGCAACCAGTGCTGGCAGCCTATCATGAGAGATCAAACAGGTCTGTAGCTATAGCGACTTAAGGACCTGACGCAGCCCATACAAGAGGGGATATCTAGGAATAGGTAGGACACTGTTAATGGACACATATTGCAAAGTGACTTGTTTTTGCGAGATCTTTAACATAAAAAGCAGCAATCCTTGTAGTGAGACGACCCCTTTAAGGTTTTGTGGAGGGGGGTCTTCATCTGGATTTCTATGATAATTACAAAAAATCCAGTACTATTCGATCTTATTGGGATCACAGAATCTGGGATGAATATGAATTTATTACATGTGATACAGCAATGCCTTACCTGGACCTGTGCAATTATCAAGTGTCTATATTGGCGCGGGGCCATACCCTGATAGTGTATCATATTTACATACCCATATAGCAGTATCGTTTACTAAGAAACAAAACTCAGTTTGCTTTTTCCTCTGAATTGCTCCATCCCCCATCACCTCCATCTATTCCTTCCAACCAGCAGACTAGGGAGGGGTCTCTATTTAATAGAGACAAAGAGACTTGGGCTGCAGTGCTGAGGGAGGGTCAGAGCCTGGAGAAGACATGAAGGTGAAAGGACTTCTGCTAGCCAGCATCCTGCTGCTGAGCTGCCACACAGGTACTGTATGAATGGAAACAAGTCTATGCAGGTGTTTGCAGGGGGAAACATTGGGCTCATTTGTTTTCTGGAACATGTTTGTTTTTCCTTTTTCCATTATGTGTGACCTTGACATTGTACGCTTGGTCCCTTACGCCCGGGGTCTGCAATGTGTAAATGTGTAGGATGTCTGGGGTGACATTGGATGTTGTGGTCTGCATAAGGCAAGGATCTGCTGTTGGAAAACTACAACTCCCATCATGCCCGCTGATATAGATTATATAAACGCATGATGGGAGTTGTAGTTTCTCAACAGCTGGAGGGCCGACGTTGCAGACCCCTGCCTTATGCAGACCACAACATCTACTGTCACCCCAGACATCATACACCTTTATGCCTGAACAAATGCTGACTTTGTCCTGCTACAGCCTCTAAATGGTGAACATGCTGCAGTCCACGTTGCCCGACTGTGGACGCAGACCATGAACTAATCAAAGACCATGTTGACTGCATGGTCTCGCATTGCAATACATTACTGGAAGATGAAATTGAGCTTGATCCGACCTACATGCAGCTCTTGCATGGTAAAGTGGGTGTCAGCACAGGATTGCCAGGAATTGCAGCTGCCTTAGTAATTGATACTGCGGCATGCCAGTCTGGGCTATTACTGGTGGGCACCAAGCTTGCTGGTCTCCTTACTTTAGCTTCATCCTATTCAGACCTATGAATAAATGTGTTGTTAATGTCTAATTGTATGAAAATAGATTTTGGGGTCATGTTAAATTAGAGTCATGCAGAAAAAAAATAGCTGCTAGATTGTATTGCTGCCATAAGGTCCATAGAATTCACAGTAATATCCATTGTGTTGTTCCTATTGCATACCATAGCACCCATATGTCTAGAGCAGCTGATAGAGACCAGCTGTGTAAGTAGGGAGTTCCCACATCTAGCAGGATGATAGTGGACAGATGGGATTGATGGTAACTGGAGGTGACCGCATGTGAAGGTGGCAAAATGCACAAAGAGAACCCGTCACATTGAACACATGGCATAGAGCAGGAGGAGCTGAACAGATTGATATATGGTTTTGTGGGGAAAGATTCAGTAGAACTTGGTTTATTCATGTAATTTATGGGTTGGTTCTGGGGGTTTTCAAGTTGAAGTTCATAAGTTTGGAAAGGTGGTTTTCCTTTAAATGAATTTAGGGGAAAGGCCCAGGGGCTTATCAAATTGCACATCTTAAGCACACTCTTAGGGTCCGTCCACACGGCACTGGTTTTCAGTCGGACTTTCAGATGGTCTTCAGATTTGTAAACCGACTGTCAGCCCTCCTCATAGACTTTAATAGAAAACCCGAGCTGTAGTCTACATAGCTCAGATTTTCTGATGGCAAACCCGATCGTCTAAAAAACTTAGAATTTGTCACATTGAACACATGGCTGCATGTTATAGAGCAGAAAGAGCTGATCAGATTGATATATGGTTTTGTGGGGAAAGATTCAGTAGAACTTGCTTTATTCATGTAATTTTTGGCTTATTCTGGGTAAAGGAGTCCAGTGGGTGGTCTTATCAATGATTGACAGCTATCTTTATGCACACTCTTAGGGGCTGTCACCACAGCACTAGTTTTCAGTCAGATTTTCAGATGGTTTTCGGACTTGTAAACTGACTGTCATAGACTTTAATAGAAAACACAAGCTGTAGTTTACACTCAGATTTTCTGATGGCAAATCCGACCATCTACAAAACTTAGAACATGGTCATTCTTCCGCCCAGTTTTCTGGCAGAACATGAACTGTTCAATGTAAAGGGGGCAGCTGAATCTGCAAACTGCGGCCAAAAACCGCCCCCTTTATTTTCAAAAAACAACAAAATACCGGTCGGATAATCCGACTGGTGTATTGTCAGCGCCATGTGGACCTAACCTTACAAGGAAGTACGTCCATCACTTATAACACCGCCCCCTGGACTCCTTAACCCAGAATAAGCAAGAACTTATATGACTAAAATACAAGTTCTACTAAATCTTTCCCCACAAAGCATTATATTAACCTGCTCCATATTGTGCGGCCAGCAGATCTCATGTTCAATGGGACAGGTTCCCTTTACCGATCAGTATTTGTAACCCACTGTTCACACAGGCTTAGTAATCAGATGGCAAAGATGAGACTCCCATTATCTCATTCCAAAGAACCAATTCACACAAGCTCTTTGCTACCATAGAAAACCCTGCACCAATGTGTTTATCAAGAGTTCCTGTTTTCTTTAACTTCTTATATTCTTCTTCTGTGTTAGTATCTCCCATTTATCATCCGGTCCTTCATACAATGAGCCAAAATGACCCTATGCTGGTGCATGGTTCATAGTGGGGGTGAGTTCACACAGCATGGTATCACAGTTGATTTTTTTTTTTCAGTCGGTTTTTGGGTTCTGAAACCAACTGTCAACCATCCCCATAGACTTCAGTAGAAAATTCGAGTTATAGCCTCCACAGCTCGAATTTTCTGACGGGCGGCTTTCAAATCCGAAAACCGCTGAAAGAGCTTGGAACATATAGAGTCTGCCGCTCCCATTTACAGTGGAAAATGTACTGTTCCATGTTAGGGGGGGCGGCTGAATCCGAAAACAGTGGCCCAAAACTATTCCAAAAAAAATAATAAAAATACTGTTGGGATTCTGAATCTGATCAGTTTTTTTGTGTATATGCCGCATGGCTGTAGCCCAACTAGTCTTTTCCTTTGTAGTCCATGGAGAGACAGCAACACTCTATCATGTCTTTATTTTGGTTTATGGCACTCATGAAAAATGTGTCTACTTTGATCTATTGTGAAGATTAAAAGATCTAAATAATACAGAAATAGCAATATAAACCATAATAAGTTATAGTGACCAGGATTCTGGAGAAGGGTCTGGATACATTTCTAGATGTAATAATAGAACAAGTTCTAGTGACCGGGTTCTGGAGAGGGTTGGATACATTTCTAGATGTAATAATACAAAGTTATAGTGACCAGGATTCTGGAGAAGGGTCTGGATACATTTCTAGATGTAATAATAGAACAAGTTCTAGTGACCGGGATTCTGGAGAGGGGTCGCTGATCCAGGGATTTATTCTGATGCCAGATTGGAGTTCGGAAGGAATTTCTTCCCTAAAATGAGGACAATTGGCTTCTACCTCATCGGGAGAGGGGTTTATTTTCCTCTGGATCAACACTTTAGCACAATAGGCTGAAATGGATGGAGGTCTGTCTTTTTTCAGCCTTATAAACTGTCACCATAAAGAAGGAACCCTTGATGAGCACAGTGGTGCAGTGTTTCCTATGACAGGAGGGAACTTGCAAAAATCATTTGAGGGTGGATTCCCAAGGGGAAACCCATTTGTTACCTGAATCTGATTTAATAATATCTTTATTTTTGTGGATTATTTAATCATACTCATAAGGGTGGTGGTCTCTGAGAACCCTTTTTTGGCCTGATTGGGCTAAAGGTTGAGTGGCCCAGTATGTCTTACATGTTAGTTTGTAGGGTTGGGACCAGTGCTGTAGATGCTCGAGACACTGGTTCCATAGTGTGTGTGTGTGTGTGTGTGTCCACCCTCGGGTTCATCTTGCCGGTAGTCTGATGGGAGCTGAATAATTGAATTTCCTCCTAACCCCCCACATCGGCCTCAAATACCTAACCACCTTTAGAAAACCTGCTTCCAATTCACCTCCGTCTTATTAAGGGCTAGCTGAGCACATTACCATACAAGTTATGGTCCCTAGGGTGTTCCACAACAGTTTTTATTAGAAAAATCCACTTTGGGGCCCCATTTTTGACAAAATTAGGCTTCTTAATTGGATTACTCCTTTGTTGTGGTGTTTTTGTATCTTTATTAGCCCGGTTCCTGATGTGGTATCTGGCATGATTCCATGATAAAAAAAAAAAAAAAAAATCCATCAGAATAAATCTGGTTAAACCCCCCCAAAGTGACCAAACCCTTAGGCTCTTCCTTCCCCATACTTGTTTTAGAGGGCCCGTTGCACTTATATCCCGAACCTTTAAACCCCCAACAGCCGTTGGAAAATCTTTTATTTATCAAAATTTCTCCAGAAAAAGTCCCTTACCCCTTTCCATCCAGTTCCAGCTCTTCATTTACTTGATCAGCTGGAAAATGTGGTTTAGGGGCAAGTATAGGGTTAAATGCGTCATTGGGTGGCGGCTGTTTACCCTTTTTACTGAAGATGGTTTGATCACATAATGTTTCCAGGGAGGGGTACATGTGGTCTTTGTTATCAGAGGTGATAGGGAAGAGGCTGCTATGACTTGATGGAAAAATAACCACTTAGTATATGCTGTTCCTATAGCCAGGGGCATAACTAGAGAAGCCTGGGGGCCCCATAGCAAACATTTGGATTGGGCCCCCTCCCACCCCAGCCCTCATTCATCCCTTCCCCGACCTTAAAAAAAATTTTTTGGGGAAAAGCAGTTACTAGTAATGCAAGGGGGAAAAAATATTATACATCCTTTTGTACCCAAAAAAACCACTTACCCCCAGGGGTGTTTCTCTGACAAGTTGTTGACGTTCCCTTTTGTTCTGCATCCGGTCCAGACCATCATGATGACGTCTACCGGCCACTTGTTGCTGGAGATTTGGAAACACATATCTTAAAATCCTGACTTTTCCAGCACCTCCCTCCCTGCCCCCCTCCTCTGTACAAACTTCCAAGAGGTGGCAGAGTGGATACAGCCCATAGCTTAGAGGCCCAGTCTCCTAGAGGAGAGAACAGAGGATTCACCCCCTGGAGATTTACACCTATGGCCTGTACCTCTCAGAATCATATTACCACGTAGATAGACCCCCATTAGATAGGTTGGTAGGCTCCAGGTAGGTAGGCATAACATAGGCCTCAGGTAGGTAGATTGGTCCGAAGTAGGTAGGCAGTAGTTAGGCAGGTCTCAGTTAGATAGGTAGATTGGCCCTAGTTAGGCCCAGTTAGGTAGGCAGCCCTATGGTAGGTAGGTAGGCCCCAGGTAGCTAAGCAGTAAGTGGGCCACAATTAGGCTGTAGATGGGCCACAGGAAGCTAGGCTATAGGTGGGGCCCACATAGGTAGGTACATAGGCTATATGGGGTCCATTTAGGCAGGCAGGGTTAAGGTGGCTATAGGGGCCATATATATAGGCAGGCAGGGTTAAGGTGGCTATAGGGGCCATATATATAGGCAGGGCTTGGGGTAGTCTATAGGGGCCATATGTGCAGGCAGGGTTTAGGGTAGTCTATAGGGGCCATATGTGTAGGCCAGCAGGGCTTAGGGTAATCTTTAGGGTACCCATATATATAGGCAGGCAAGTTTTTTGGTTAGCTATAGGGGCCCCATTTTTGCAGGCCGTCTTCAATAATTTTAAAAAAAAAAAAAAAAAAAAAAAAAAAAAGAAAATCACTTACAAACCTGCCCCACGTTCCCTCGCAGCTCAGCTCCTTGTGGGCCGGCGCCTGCTAGGGCAGATTAGCAAAGTGGTGCGCCGGAGGCGCTCCTCTCTGCTAATACCAGGCAGTCCTGCCTTTGAACACTCGGGAGTTCAGCGGTAGGATGCGCCGGGCCCTGCAGCTTTGCCAGCAGTGAACTGCCAGCGGGTGCAGGAGCCGAACTATCGGGGTAGCAGACGTGGTAATGTTAAGGAGTGTATTAGGTGAAATGTCTATTTCACCCACAAGATGGCGCCTGTGTACAGGCACACCCTGTTGTGTCAAGAAGTAACCTAAACCGAGATGGCCACTGGCCTTAACTATTTTGGCTCTCTGAGACAAAGGGTGGCTGTATTAGGGAAAGGTATAGATCAGAAGAACCAATAGAGGGTAGATGTATGTCACGTGTTGCCTATGGAATGTTTGTCTACGGTCTTCTACATATATCTGTGTTTTGCAATAAAGGGACAGAGAATTCATTGGACTGCAGGCTGACAGTTTGATTTTTCTCTGGCACGTGTCATTCAATATACTGATTTGTCCGTCCCGTCCCCCCTCCCACTAGGACATCGAGCCCCTTTGTGGTTCCGTCTGAACAGTAGCAGCTGCCCCGAGGCAACTGCTACGTCTGCTACCCCGGTAGTTACACCCCTGACTATAGCCAAAGCAAAGGCTATGGGGCCCAGAGGTTGAGGGGACCCACTCAGGTTCAACAACATTGTTCCTTTTCATTGGGAACAAGTAGTTCATGTCTTCATTCTATATAGCACTACTATGTGAGTTCCCTGATATATGGCGGAATTGTTCATACCTGCAAGTATTGCTGCTTTAGTTTATTGTCATTGGGTGGTGGGGCCACATCATATTTGCTATGGGACCCTATGAATTCTAGTTACACCCCTTGATTATTCTATTATGAATGTGTGATCTTTCTAAGACTTTTAGAGAAGATATGTCTAGCATTCGACTACCAGGCGGTCATAATGTGGCCATGACGCAGACCTCCTGCAGTTAGAACAAACCAATCTTACATCACCAGGGTCTGGATCTTGTAACCAAAACAGTGAAGCTAATCTGTTGCTGTATGAACTAGAACTTGGATAGTAAGATGTCCCTGACAAAACCGTTCTTCTTAGGTGTCCTGTACACTTAAATTTTCCATGTTTTGGTTTTTTTAATGCTTTTTCATCTATTTTTTGTTTGTTTTTTTTTCTTCCAAACAGTGGTCCTGAGTTTGCTATTTTTTTTTTTTTTTCTACTGTATTTTTATTGAAAAATTCAACAGTTACAAGTATAAGAAAAGCAATCAGATATACTCATAGAAGCCAGGGCATACAGTTGACCAAAGCATCTGCAATACTTTATCTCTAAATTACATTAAGGTTCCTACGTCTACACCTATGAACCATTCGTGTTCAGGTATGCATTATTGACTCACAAAGCGGCATTTGGCTCCCGGCAGTCTGAGCACATCGTACACATCAGAACAAGCAAATGTACAACAAGCTTCAGAACTAATAACTGATACACATAACCAGGACAGACAAGACAAGACACAACCGGGGGGGGGACAATGTGGGAGAAAGAATAACACTCTTATACGGAGCTAGATCGAGTACCCTTATGAGAGGCCGTTAGTGAGGGCAAACATATCCCATATGTCCCAGACTACCTTAAACCTATCAACCTGATCCTGAAGCAAGGCCGTCAGGTATTCCATTCTACGCACTTCTTGAATTCTGTGATAAAGATCTAACCTGGAAGGGGGGAGAGCTGACTTCCAATTTCTTGAGATTAAGCATTTAGCTGCAGTAAGAAAATACAAAATCAGCTGTCTTGTATTTTTCCCCAGGTCTGTAGGCAGGAGATTGAGCAAAAACATTTTGGGGTCAAGGGGGAGACGAACATCTAGCACCTCCACCAACAGGGCCTGGACCGACTCCCAAAATGGCCGGATCAGTCCACATTCCCAAAAAATATGAAACAGATGAGCCCCTCCCACCTGGCATCTCCAGCAGTGGTCCGAGACCAGTGGATTGAACTTATGAATTAGAGAAGGGGTGTGGTACCAACAAAGTAGAATTTTATATTGGTTTTCCTTATGTAGTATGCATGTTGACGTCTTAGAGGTCCCTCTCCATATTGTCTGCCATTCCTCCTCAGTCAGTGGTGTACCTAAATATCTATCCCACTTCTCCATATATTTATGGGTGGGGAAATCCTCAGAATCTGGGTCAAGTAATATATGGTATATAGCTGATATGAGGCCCTTCGTGGAGGTACTGGTCTTGCACAGGGACTCAAACCTGGTAGGAGTAGGTACCCCATCCGTCCCAGACAGCTGGCGAAGAAAATGGCCAATCTGCAAGTAAGAGAAGTAAACTACGTCTGGTAAACCAAAGGAAGACTTAATGGCTTCGAAAGTCATCAGTTTCCTTGTTCGGGGCTCCACCATGTCTGCAAATCGAAACAGCTGTTTGTCATACCAAAATTTATAACTGCCTGATGACATACTATCGGGGAGTTGAGGCTGGAAGAGGAAGGAGGTCATAGGTGAGGCCACTGAACTTAGGCTAAAACGCTTTGAGCAGATCAGCCAAACCTTCCGCAGGAGGGCCATTGGCCCGAGTAGGGGCCTATCTATCTGGTTGTGCGAAGTTCCCCACAGCAACGAGTTGGGGTGTATAGGGGCTAGCCATAGTTTTTCAATCTCAGCCCACGCTGAATAGGCGTGTAAAGAGGACCATCCAATAATCCTTCTCAACTGCGACGCCCAGAAATATTTAAGTAAATCAGGGACCCCCAATCCCCCTCTAGACTTAGAAGCCAAAAGCACGCTCTTCGGGACCCTATGTCTCTTCTGGGCCCATATAAACTTGATTATGGCTGCCTGTAACGACCTTAGATCCCCCAGGGATACCTGGGTAGGTAAGACCTCAAAGAAATACATTAGTTTGGGTAAGAGGGTCATCTTAACCGCCGCCATCTTACCAAACCAAGAAAGTGGTAGTCGCTGCCATTTGGTTAACAAGTTTTTAAGTTCCAAGAACAATTTAGGGTAGTTATGGCGATAGACTGAGGAATATGCAGCCGTCAGATTAACCCCTAGATACTTCAATGTCTCCTTTTTCCAGTTATACCCAAAGCTCAGCTCCAGGTTTTGCAACCGAGGAACAGGGATGTTAATCGGTAAAGCCTCCGTTTTTCTGGTATTGATCTTATATCCAGATAGTCTACCGAACTCCTCCAAAAGAGAGTGTAAGTTGGGCAGGGTCACCTGAGGCGCAGTCAGAGAGAGTAAGATATCATCCGCGAATAGTGAGAGCTTATATTCCCTATTACGGACCATCACCCCCTTGATATCTGGGTTCAAGCGGACAGCGGCCGCCAATGGTTCTATAGACAATACAAATAAGAGGGGCGAGAGCGGGCAGCCTTGTCTGGTTCCATTCCTGATCCGGAAGGGAGCGGACGACCCATGAGGGAGCCGGATAGTCGCCATGGGGGCAGAATATAGGCCCCTGACAGCGGTTATAAAGGGTCCCCGAAGGCCAAAAGCCCCCAGGGCCGCAGAGAGGAAGGACCAGTTCAGTCGGTCGAAGGCCTTTTCTGCATCAAGACTCAAGAATAGCGCCTCCCGATCTTCTCTGTTGACAATCTCAATAAGATCTAAGGCCCGTCTAGTATTGTCCGCCCCCTGCCGACCAAGAACGAAGCCCACCTGATCTGCATGTATTAATTGAGGGAGCCAGGGGGCCAGCCGATTCGCCAATATCTTAGTAAAGATTTTCAAATCGGTATTCAAAAGAGCTATTGGCCTGTAATTAGATGGGTCTAGCTGATCTCTGTCCGGTTTTGGAATGAGGGGGTGAAAAGGAGTGGGAAAC
>JAODAL010070952.1:0-15720 GCA_025379985.1 Phyllomedusa bahiana
GGGGCTAGTAATGGATTTTTTTTGGGGTTTTGGAGTACGTTTAGCTTTTTTGTCCACTGCCGTAGAAGAACGGGTGTTTCTGCTTGGGGTCTGCCTAGAGACAAATTTGTCCATAATCTTGGGCGTTGTTCTTTGGCGTTTCAAGGGATGCCAAGTATTATATCGGTCAGGTGGTTACTAGGCGTGCGCTGGAGATTATTCGCTACAGGGTAAGACCAGACTTAATAGTATAGGCTGGGCGACCTTTTGGGATAAAGAGCTATTCTGTGGGACTACATAGCAGATAAAGTCCAAGTCACCGCTGGGTCACATTCAATTTTGCAGCCTACATCTGTGTGTTTTCAAAGTAAGCTAAGGGGTTGCCTGAATGACCTAGCCCCGCAATTAGCAAGTTTCAAAGAGCTGCTGCTATAGATCGCCTCTAGATGGCACTGTCTGCCTGCAAAGACCATAAGAGTTCAAGGAATCAGAGTCCTCTATGGAGACCTTCAAGACTAAGCAGCCACCAGCCTCTGTTTACAGTTGATATAGTGCATATAAGTGTTGTGCTATTGCAGAGTAGATGACTCGTTATCAGGCAGCCGTCAACCTAGTTGTGGGTTCAGTGTGTAGCCAGATCAATATGTAATTCAGAGATCTGAGTATCACAGACTGCAGGCGTCTGTGAAGTGCTTGTGCAGGGACTGGCGTGGAAGTGGCACTGGAGCACAGGGCTGTCCTCAGGGTGAGGGGATATGAGGTTGATGTAGCGGCGTGTGTATAGCGGCTGCAAGCCGCGTCTGCGTGCTTTTTTAGGGGAAAGCAGGGTGCCGCAGCTGATTTCCCCGCCGGTCTCTCAAAGATGGCCGCCGCTGTAGGAGAGGGCGGTAAAGAATGGCGGACCTTCGCGCCAAAAATTAGAGTTCAAGCCGTGGGCCGTTAGAGGGCCTTAATTTTGGGGGTTGCTGAGGCCTGCGATGTCCCCTTCCCCTCGGAACGATCTCACCTCGCTGTGGCCGTCCGGCGGCACTCCTGCAGGATGGTACAGTGCGGCCGGTTCTCCCCGTCAAGGGCACGCGTGGCAGCAGGTCCGGCGCAGTGCCCGCATCTCGCCTCCGGTCCAGCAACTAGGTCTCGCCGGGATGATGCCGTCCGTGGTCACCTCCGGGCCTCGGCAGCGGGTCTCTCCACACACAGGCGCCCTTGCCTCGTGCCGTGGTCAGCAGGTACGTAGCAGTCTCCACGGGTTAGAGAGGGCGGCGAGGTGGATCTGCGGCGGGATGTCGCCGCCCGTAATCTGCGGCTCCGGTCTTGGCAGCTACGTTATATGCCTGCGTTCCTCTCTGTCGCCTCACCCTTCGGCCTCCGTCAGTCACGGTCTCTCTGCTGTTCCGGCCCCTCGGCTATCGCGGCCTCGCGGCTGCAAGGGCCAGATGAGGCGTTGTGCAGCCTCCGGACCACCGGGTCTGTTAAGATGGGGCTTGTCCGATGCCTCTCGGCGTCCGCTCTCACTTCCAGCCAGTAGCTGAGCAGAAGGACGAGCTGTGTTCCCGAAGTGAGGGGATTCAGTCGCAGCAGCACCGGAGCTCCATTAAGATGCGGCCGCCATCTTGCGTCCCGCCCCCGGAAGCCCCAGAGCTTGTTTCTTGTGCGACAAGATGTACTTTTTAATAATGCCATTGAATATACCATAAAATGAACAGATTTTTTTTAAACCATATTTTTATTACGTTTTTCAAAAATACAAAAATAATTGAAATACAACAAAATATCACAGTAGTGGGAGCTCAATGACACCGTAAATATAATATATGGTAAATATTGTGCATTGTTATACCATCAAATTTAAGCTTACACTAAGGACAACGTGTCCCATTATGGTTGAACCATTTTTTTGGTGTATTTTGCACCAAAAAACTGTTGATGCCCTGTTCTCTATATAAAATAACTTTAATACCGCAAAACTAGGCGCGTTATACGCCAGGCACGAAACATTTGAATGCACCTAAAGTAGGCGCATCAAATATGCTAGCAATGATATGCTATGCGCCTACATTTTGCTATGTGTCTAGATTAGACGCATCAATTACACTGTGCAAAGTATAACACACGCTAGATTTTTGACAGGTTTTTTAATTCGGGCGCACTTTACATTGATTTAATGCACCTTAAAACTGCCGTGGAGGTGCCTCTTTTCTGACATGTCGCCATAATTCTTAGACAGTATTGATAAATCTGCCCCAATATCGGTAAGAGAGTATGAAGCGGGCTCACGTTTTGTGGCGATTGACGGTTATCAATGTGTTTATTGGACAGGACAGGAAATGTGATTGCTGTATGTTGACTGGTTGTTATGCCAGCCAGGGACCTAATTAAGGCCCCCAAGCCTGCCTTCTTACTGCCCATATTATACCCTGCCTGAAACAAGGTATAGTAGGAGAGCTGCAACTAAAGACGATCCAGCAATACTGGATTATAAGACTTAACCCCTTACCGCCGCAACCAGTTTTAACCCCTATGTCATGCCCTATTTTTTAAATCTGACGTGTCACTTTATGTGGGAATAACTTTTTTAATGCTTTTATCTATCCATGTGATTTAGAGATTTTCTCGTCATACATTGTGCTTTGTTATTCATAAATTTTGGCCAATACAGTCTTTGTTCATTAGTGAAAAATATCAAAATGTTTTAAAAATTTGCCATTTTCAAAATTTTAAAATTTCTGCATGTAAGAGATAGTTATACCTAGAGATGGGCGAATTTCTCAAAAATTCGATTCGGTCACTTCGCCGAATTTTCCGACAAAAATAAATTCGGTCCGAATGACTTCGGCACGAATCGCGTTAAAAAGCAGCTATTTCCAGGCTGCACAGAGCCTGCAGGGTGCTGTAGAACGTTGTGCCATGCTTAAATATGCAGAGGGAGCTTGGTTTGGTCTTCATACAATGTTGTGTTTTAGTATGACACGCAGATGACTGCCGCCGCTCTTAGAATCGCTTCACTATAAAATTCCCTGGGCACTTAAGAGGGCAAAACTGACCAAAAAACTCAAGCGGAATGTAGCCTTATAAAGTCATGCCAGCGAAATCTGGGAAAAAAACAAGCTGAGAGCTCAGGTGGCAACATTAGTGACAGAGTGTGGAGGTGACGGCGGCAGCCAGAGCAGCATGAGGTCAGGCAGTGGCACAATGACATTCTGTAGGCGGCAAAACACGAGGAAGCCACAGAGTGGCACAATGACTGAGAGCGGAGGTCACGGCGGCAGCAGTATGAGGTCAGGCAGTGGCACAATGACATTCTGGAGGCGGCAAAACAGTATTAGGCCACAGAGTGGCACAATGATACAGTGTGGAGGTCACGACAGCAGCAGCATGAGATCAGGCAGTGGCACAATGACATTCTGGAGGCAGCAAAACAGTATTAGGCCACAGAGTGCACAATCACACAGTGTGGATGTCACGGCGGCAGCAGTAATGAGGTCAGGCAGTGGCACAATGACATTCTGAGGCGCAAAACAGTATTAGGCCACATAGTGGCACAACCACACAGTGTGAAGGTCACGGCGGCAGCAGCATGAGATCAGGCAGTGGCACAATGACATTCTGGAGGCGGCAAAACAGTATTAGGCCACAGAGTGGCACAATCACACAGTGTGGAGGTCACGGCGGCAGCAGTATGAGATCAGGCAGTGGCACAATGACATTCTGGAGGCGGCAAAACAGTATTAGGCCACAGAGTGGCACAATCACACAGTGTGGAGGTCACGGCGGCAGCAGTATGAGGTCAGGCAGTGGCACAATGACATTCTGGAGGCGGCAAAACAGTATTAAGCCACAGAGTGGCACAATGATACAGTGTGGAGGTCACGACAGCAGCAGCATGAGATCAGGCAGTGGCACAATGACATTCTGGAGGCGGCAAAACAGTATTAGGCCACAGAGTGGCACAATCACACAGTGTGGAGGTCACGGCGGCAGCAGTATGAGGTCAGGCAGTGGCACAATGACATCCTGGAGGCGGCAAGACAGTATTAGGCCACAGAGTGGCACAATCACACAGTGTGGAGGTCACGACAGAGTAGCATGAGATCAGGCAGGGGCACAATGAAAATTCTGGAGGTGGCAAAACAGTATTAGGCCACGAGTGGCACAATCACCCCAGTGTGGAGGTCACGACAGCAGCAGCATGAATCGGGCAGTGGCACAATGACATTCTGGACGTGGCAAAACAGGAGGAAGCCACAGACTGGCACACAGACTGAGAGCGGAGGTCACGGCGGCAGCAGCATGAGGTCAGGCAGTGGCACAATGACACAGTGTGGGGGCACGGCAGGAGTCACAGCAGCAGCATAGCAGAGAGTGGCCACAATGACATTCTGGAGGTGGCAAAACAGGATTAAGCCACAGAGTGGCACAATGACGAGAGCGGGGGGTCACGGCGGCAGCAGCATGAGATCGGGCAGTGGCACAATGACACAGTGTGGAGGACATGGCAGCAGCCACAGCAGCAGCATGAGGTCAGACAGTGGCACAATGACACAGTGTGGATGTCACGGCAACAGCAACAGCAGCAGCACCATGAGGTCATAGAGTGGCACAATGACAGAGTGTTAAGGGGGTGGCAATACCAGTCCCTGGTAAAGATGGGGGTTAGGCAGATGGAGAAACTGCCCAGCAATGTGTGGCATCAGGCGGTGGCGGCATCAGAATAGGGGCTGAGGCAGGTAGTTTGAACCCTGACTGACCCCTAAGGCATTGTTGTGTGGAAATCCTGGCCGATCCACCCCTGATTCTTCTTGACAAAGGTCAGTCGTTCCACATTTCCCGTGGACAAGCGGGTTCTCCTTGGGGTAACGAGGGCCCCCCGCCGGCACTGAACACCCGCCGATGCCACACTACTGGCCGGCAGGACAGCTTCTCCACTGCAAACTCGACAAGTTGCGGCCACACATCCAGTTTGGCTGCCCAGTACCCCAGGGGAAATTTTCTAACTGAGGTGGCAGAGTGCTGTCCAAGTAGGCCACAACCCTGTTGGTTCAGGACTGCTCCAGGTCCTGCGGGCTGCGCTGCTGGCGACTGCCCTCCTCACTGGGCGGGTGAAGGAAGCTGCTCATCAGTGACTCCAGACTTAGGTTACTACTGATGGACGGGGAAATTTGCTCCTACCCCCCCACCTTCCCCCAGCAGCCGCGGCAGTAGTACGTGAGCGCTGGGGAACCCCCCGGTCAGACATTGGCGCAGGTGCAGCAGTTCGACAACGTGGAGGAGAAAGCGGCGTCTCCTGTCCAAGTTGTTGGTGTGCCTGGCTGGAAGCACATTCACCCAGGGGGCCGTAAAGGACATGTACTGGCCCTGACCGTAGTTACAGCTCCAGACGTCCGCGCTGCCGTGGCAATCTCATTGGCTTGCTGTACTCAGCGCCTCATTTAAACCAGTGCCAGGATAACCCACTGCTAGTTCCTACATTCCTGAAGTTGCAGTCGGGATTGACGCCTAGAGAGGTAACATTTTTAAAGTGTAGGGACTCACCTGCTCTGGGATCCCCTTGACGTTTTGGGGGGTGAGCTTAATACAATCTTTGTTCAAATACTGTAAACTAAGAGTCCCAGTTTTCCATATTTTCCTTAGCAGTAATGCATTTCCAATATTTCTATATACCTTGAGGTTTTATTTTGTCTTTAGTGTGCCACGATATTGTGTTAGATGTATGCTATTGCCTTTCATGTGCACCTATGCTTGCGTTTTTCAGAGTATATTTTAGATGTGCACAGCTTTATTACGTTTTGTATTCATTGAGATTGGCAACTCATTGGCTTGCTGCACTCAGCTCCTCATTAAACCAGTGCAGGATAACCCAATTGCTAGTTCCTACCATTCCCCTGAAGTTGCAGTCTGGATTAAACGCCTAGAGAGGTAACATGTTTAGTGTAGGGACTCACCTGCTCTGGATCCCCTTGACGTTTTGGGGAGGTGAGCTTAATACAATCTTTGATCAAATACTGTAAACTAAGAGTCCCAGGTTTTCCATATTTTCCTTAGCAGTATGCATTTCCAATATTTCTAAAATCCTTGAGGTTTTATTTAGTCTTAGTGTGCCACTGATTTTTGTGTTAGATGTATGCTATTGCCTTTCAGTGTGCACCTAGCTTGCGTTTTTCAGAGTAAATTTTAGATGTCACAGCTTTATTACGTTTTTGGTAGTTCATTTGAGATTGGCAATCTCATTGGCTTGCTGCACTCAGCTGCCTCATTTAAACCAGTGCAGGATAACCCAACTGCTAGTTCCTACCATTCCCTGAAGTTGCAGTCTGGATTGACGCCTAGAGAGGTAACATGTTTAGTGTAGGGACTCACCTGCTCTGGGATCCCCTTGACGTTTTGGGAGGTGAGTTTAATACAATCTTTGATCAAATACTGTAAACTAAGAGTCCCAGGTTTTCCATATTTTCCTTAGCAGTAATGCATTTCCAATATTTCTATATACCTTGAGGTTTTATTTAGTCTTTAGTGTGCCACTGATATTTGTGTTAGATGTATGCTATTGCCTTTCAGTGTGCACCAAATGCTTGCGTTTTTCAGAGTATATTTTAGATGTGCACAGCTTTATTTACTTTTGTAGTTCATTTGAGATTGGCAATCTCATTGGCTTGCTGCACTCAGCGCCTCTTTTAAACCAGTGCAGGATAACCCAATTGCTAGTTCCTACCATTCCCTGAAGTTGCAGTCTGGATTGAGCCTAGAGAGGTAACATGTTTAGTGTAGGGACTCACCTGCTCTGGGATCCCCTTGTGACTTTTTGGGGGAGGTGAGCTTAATACAATCTTTGATCAAATACTGTAAACAAAGAGTCCCAGGTTTTCCAAAATTTTCCTTAGCAGTAATGCATTTCCAATATTTCTATATACCTTGAGGTTTTATTTAGTCTTTAGTGTGCCACTGATATTTGTGTTAGATGTATGCTATTGCCTTTCAGTGTGCACCTATGCTTGCTTTTTTCAGAGTATATTTTTAGTGTGCACACTTTATTACGTTTTGTATCATTGAGATTGGCAATCTCATTGGCTTGCTGCACTCAGCTCCTCATTTAAACCATGCAGGATAACCCAATTGCTATTTTCCTCCCCAATTCCCTGAAGTTGCAGTCTGATTGACGCCTAAGAGGTAACATGTTTAAGTGTGGGACTCACCTGCTCTGGATCCCCTTGACGTTTTGGAGGTAGCTTAATACAATCTTTGATCAAATACTTGTAAACTAAGAGTCCCAGGTTTCCATATTTTCCTTAGCAGTAATGCATTTCCAATTTTTCATATACCTTGAGGTTTTTATTTAGTCTTTAGTGTCCCACTGATATTTGTGTTAGATGTATGCTATTACCTTTTTCAGTGGCACCTATGCTTGCGTTTTTCAGAGAAATATTTTAGATGTGCACAGCTTTATTACGTTTTGTAGTTCATTTGAGTTTGGGCAATCTCATTGGCTTGCTGAAACTCAGCTGCCTCATTTAAACCAGGGGTGGGATAACCAATTGCTAGTTCCTACCATTCCCGGGAAGTTGCAGTCTGGATTGACGCCTAAGAGGTAACATTTTTTAGTGTAGGGACTCACCTGCTCGGGGGATCCCCTTGACGTTTTGGGAGGTGAGCTAATACAATCTTTGATCAAATACTGTAAACTAAGAGTCCCAGGTTTTCCATATTTTCCTTAGCAGTAATGCATTTCCAATATTTCTATATACCTTGAGGTTTTATTTAGTCTTTAGTGTGCCACTGATATTTGTGTTAGATGTGTGCACCTTGGAACAAACCGATAAGCTCAAGGACTGACCCACCTTCTGTTCTACATATTTATGAAGTGCTGGTACTGCCTTTTTGGGAAAAAAAATTACGGGTTGGAACTCTCCATCTCGGCTCGGCACAAGCCATTAGTCTCTGAATGGTGCAGAGCCACCATTTGGAAGGGAGGGACTGCAATAAAAAACAACTTGGACAGGTGCACGGTCAGCTGCTGCCCCTTAGGATGGTTGGACGCATACTGTTGTCTCTTTGCAATCGCCTCGCTGAACGTCGGCTGGCGCCATGAGTCGCGAGGAGCAGGAGCATCTGGAGCAGGAGAGGATGTCCATGAGAAACAGCTCCCTTCTGCAGAGGTGGTGGAGCCGTGACTGGCTGCAATGGCATGTGTGCCACTGGGCGCTGCTGCTGCTGCTGTTGCGGGAGCAGGATGGACCACCACATCTGATCACGTTTCTCCCAGGCCACCGGATGGTGACGCTGCATGTGTTGACGCAGGGCCGTGGTGCAAACGTAAGCTCCCTGGCCACGCTTCACTTTCTGCCCACAGATTCTACATATACCCATATTCGGCTCCTCCGGTGTCTTTGCAAAGAACTGCCACACCGCCGAGTATCTGATTTTACCGGCAACGCTCCGCACTGAGTGACTACTGCCGCTGCTGCCTCACTGAGCCCCTGTGCCGCTACTTTCTTGGACCTGGCGAAGCGGGTTTTTTACCCCGTGGCCGCTTGGCTCCCGACCTCACACTGCTGCTCCTGCGACTCACGGGCCACACGACCCACCTTGCTGGCTGTGCTGCTGCCTGACCCCGCAAGCTGACCCCCTCGCTACATCAACATCTATTTGTGTTTCATCGCACTGCTGTCCTCATCACCAGTCTTGGTATGCCGAGCTGACCTCTCACAACAACCTCCCATTCCACTCTCCACATCTATACTTTGCCGCCTACGCAAGAAGCAGGCATATTGGCCCCATTTCTTCGCTGCCAAGTAAGCTGCTGACTGCCCTCCTCAAATTGTTCATCCTCGCTATATAGTGGCGCTGAGCCCAGACCACATAGTAGATCTCTGGGTGAGGGAAAACCCGGGTGGACAGAGCGGGCTGAGGACAGGGGAGGGCCGCTGACCCGCTCTCGGGCCTGCCAACTAATGGTTTGGGGTCTGAGGTTTCCCACCGACTCTTGGCTCGGTTTTTCAGATGTCATCTAGGAGGAAGAGGATGACCTAGTCAACCAAACAAGAACCCTTGGGTTGCTTAACAACACACGGGCCCCTAGATGACAGCGGCAGTTGTGGCCTCACCCAGTGACCCCTGCTGCGACGTCCCCTGCTTTTGCTGCGACCTGGGGCCCGTTCCAGGGAAAGTTTGTGCCACTGCCACTCGCAGGTGCAGAGCCTGCCACCTCTCTGTCTGACATACTGTTTGTTCTAAAATGTAACAGACACTGTTTGATGATAATACCTGTATGTGATAAATATAAAAACCCTGTTTTTGACTCCAAATGAACCCAGTAACAAGCTTGGGTAAAACCCTTGGATATAAATTGCGCTCCACAATGGGCCCGGGAAAAAATTTTCTTGTATGTGTCGTTTAAAAACACTGTGTGTTTTAAATAAATGTAAAGCACAAACAGGCTTAATTAACCTTCAGACATGAATTAGGCTACAGGAAAAATGTAAAATTTTTGCGTTGAAAAAGACGGTTTATTTTTGTCAGCACACCACAAAACAACGCTTAATTAACCCCTGGATGTAAATTGCGCCAAAGAATTGAGCCCCACAAACTAGTAGCTTTGTAGCGGTTACAATTGCGTGTTTCTATGCCACACAACAAGAGATACAGTTGTAATTAACCTTTGCTTGTGAATTAGGCTACAGGAAAAATTTTTATATTTTGGGGTTGAAAAATACGGGTTTATTTTTGTCAGCACACCAGCAAAACAACGCTTTAAATTTAAACCCCTGGATGTAAATTGCGCCAAAGTATTGAGCCGCACAAAATAGTAGCTTTGTAGCGTGTTACAATTGCGTGTTTTCTACGCCACCCCAACAAGAGATACAGTTGTATTTAACCTTTGCTTGTGAATTAGGCTACAGGAAAATATTATATATTTTGGCGTTGAAAAAGACTGTTTTTTTGGGGTCAGCACACCCCGCAAAAAAACGCTTAATTAACCCTGGATGTAAATTTCGCCAAAGAATTGAGCCGCACAAATAGTAGCTTTGTAGCGTGTTACAATTGCGTGTTTTCTACGCCACACAACAAAAATACAGTTGTAATTAACCTTTGCTTGTGAATTAGGCTACAGGAAAATTAATATATTTTGGCGTGAAAAAGACGGTTTATTTTTCTCAGCACACCAGCAAAACAACGCTAAATTAACCCCTGGATGTAAATTGCGCCAAACAATTGAGCCGCACAAAATAGTAGCTTTTTAGCGTGTTACAATTGCGTGTTTTCTATGCCCACACAACAAGAGATACAGTTGTAATTAACCTTTGCTTGTGAATTAGGGTACAGGAAAAATTTATAAAATTTTGGCGTTGAGAAAGACGGTTTATTTTTGTCAGCACACCAGCAAAACAACGCTAATTACTCCTGGATGTAAATTGAAAAAAGAATGAAACAGCCAAAAATGAAGTGGTATTTGTATTGGGAAAAACGCTGTTTCTTTAAAAGAATACAACAGGAACTGGCTTTGATCCCACTTGGATATTGAATGTATATGCACGCAGTGGACGCACACTGGATTTCAGATCCAAAACCCCCAAAAATTAGAAATAGAACATTAAGAGAACAGTCTCTGAGACAAGCTGAGACACCCCACAGAAAACGCTATATAAAAATCAATTCTTCAGTAAGAGCTATCAGCCGCGGAAAGCACCTTCCCGATGGCACTTTGAGAGGAGTGTGACTCCCGGCGTCGCCCCGGGGATTATATAGTCGGTGACTACGAATCCTGCAGGTCTTGATTGGCTTATCTTGCACATTCAGGGAGGCATGCCCTTCTTCCCTCCCAGGTGTTTTGGCCCAGTAGCGACATGTGCTCGCAGCCATTTTATAAACAAAAGACACTTCGTCACCCGAAGTCCCCAAAGTTCGACTTCGTTCCAAAACCAATTTTCCTAAATTCAAAAACGAATCCATTTTCTTTAAAAAATCAATTCGCCCATCTTAACGCGTTTTTTGGGGGGGGTTTCTCGCTTGTCTCAGAGACTGCTTCTCTAAATTTCTTTTTCTGTTTTTTTGGGTATTGGACTGAAGTCCAGTGTGCTCCACTGCAGCGCATATAATTTTAAGCTATTGCTCACGACATTGAATACCCAAAGGGGGATCTAGCCATTTCCTGTTGTATTCTTTTAAGAAACAGCGTTTTTCAATACAATTTCCACTTCTTTTTTGGGCTGCTCAATTCTTTTGGCGAAATTTACATCCGGGTTTTTAAATTTTAAGGGGTTTGTTTTTCTGCTGTGGTGACTCAGGAAAGTTTTTTCACCCCCAAAAAATTTAAAATTTTCCTGTACCTAATTCAAAAGCAAGGTTAATTACTTTTTTTCTTTTGTTGTGTAGCGTAGAAAACACACAATTGTAACACACTACAAACCCCGTAGTTTTGGTTGCTCAATTGTTTGGCGCAATTTACTCCGTGTTAAATTTAAAGCGTTATTTTTCGCTGTGGGAAAAAAAAAAACCGTCTTTTTCACCGCCAAAAATTTACAATTTTTCTGAGATAATTCACAAGCGAAGGTTAATTACTTTTTTCTTTTTTTCTCCCTTCGTTTTTGGGGGTTAGGGCGTTTAAAGGGAAAAACCCCCACGAAAAATTAAACCTTTTTCCGCTTAAAAAACTTTTTTTAGTTGTGGGCTCCAATTTTTTCCTTTTTTTTTTTTTTTTTTTTAAATTTTTTAAATTTAAAATTTTTTTCAAATATAAAAAAAACCCAACCCCCAACATGGGTGTTAAAAAAAAATTTGGATGTGCCATATTTCCATGTGCTCGTGCACGGCCCCTCCACTGAAGCCCAAGCAGTTGCAAATAACAAGAGAAAGATAACTTTTCCAGCCACCAATTGCAAGTAAAACATCCGGTTTATTGACAAATAGCCTTTGCATGACAAGGGCGTACTTTAGCCCAAACGCGCCAGCATTTCCTAGCTCCACGTCTGGGGGACCACCGCTCCTGTGCTTATCATCTTGCAGTTGTCTTTTCTGTTGATTTTTGAGCAATTTCATCAAAAAAACCTTGGATTTTTTTACTTGCAATTTTGGGTCTTGCGGGGACGTTCATCTTTCTTCGGGTGTTAAAGAAAAACGGGGGTTAATGGGGGAAAAAAGGGGGCGGGAGAAGAAGGGGGGATGGTGAAGGGGGAGGGAAGGGATGGCAGGTTGGACTTTTGCTTTAAGTATTTTTCCAAAATAAAAATACGAAAATTGATACAAAAACCCCAAAATCATAGCAAACCGCTGTACTGTATTGGCCCCCGGAGCATCCGAATAAGCATAATCCTCAATTAAAAGGCGAGAATTTGTCTTTTGATGTGAACTAACATATGCGTATTGCGCAAAGAAACAACGATCGGATTTCCGGAAAGTCAGGAGTTTTACAGCTAATTTTAGAGTACCGACAACTCAAAGTTTTGTCTCTAAGCATGGGGATTTAAATAGAAGTTTAGATATGTATATCAAAATTTGCAAAGTGGTTCTACACATGGTGGTTTAAAACAAAAGTTCAATTTAGGAATAAAAATTTACTAAAAACGCGTTGGCGCATAAACTGTCTTTGTACATGCCACTCCAGAACGGCCAAAGAAACCAGCGTATAGTAGATAGAATGGTTGTTCCAGATCTGGAAAAAAACAAAACAACAAAAAAAAACCATCCAAGTCACGGAAAAAATAGAAGAAGTCCAGGTGTTAAACCTGAGGATTATGGGGCGAGAGTCCAAATGACCACATCAGGAGAAAGGATACCGAGTCCAACTTAGTTAACAGGGGACAAAGTTAATTCATAGGTAAGTTTTTTTCCTAGAACCACGGGAATTCGAAGGGAGGGTGCTTGAACCCTATACTAGGAAAGTTTAGACAGTATTCGTAATAAAAGATCGGTAGCTGTAAAAAGGGTCTATACACAAAAAAAACATTCTTTTTTGATCGAGAAGTATTTTCCAACCAATAATTTTGGCTAAGTTGGTGCCATAAACTTTACTGCACCAACTAGCATAGGACTACCAGAAGATTACATGTTAGGCAAATAAGACATACAATCAAAAGGAGGAAGGGAAGGGGGAAAGAAAAAAAAAAAAAGGGGGGGGGGAACCGGGGAGAGCTGCGGACCGTCCACCACTTAGGCTATGAGAGGTCGGTGGAATATTTTTAATCAAAACCCCCGAAGCACCAGGAAATGGGGGTCAGATATTGGGGTTGCCCTCCACGACACATCCGGGTCCCAGGGGTAATGAAAGCAGGATCGGATGCGGGTTCTTTATGTCTGGGGGGTTTTCTATAGGGGTTGCCAAGTCAAAAAAAAACGTTTTCCCTCTTTCTTTAAAGAGCCCACCCAATCCACCGCAGAAAAAAGATAATTTCTCTAGAAAAATACGTAGTGAGGGGTGAGTAGACCCATCCATTTTTTGTAAAATGGTTTTATGAGCGCTGCCGGATCAAACAAGTAATTTCTTATAAAGGTGTATTGAAAATTTGGTTCCAGGATCCCAAAGAGGGCCCACTTGGCGAGGGGGGGATATCCGTGATAAGTATTGGGGGAAACGGTGTATGGTCCCCAAAAGGTCTAACATCGGGCACACCAGAAACAGTGCATCAAATCTGAAACCCAGTTTCCCCAAACGAGGAAGTTCGGGGGGAGAGCTTCCCCCCATCAAAAATTTCCGGTTTTGGGGAAGTAACCTCGGTGTATCATTTTTCAGGGACATCCCCCAATAAAAACCTAGGTATTATTTGAGCACAGTTTGCTGCAACACTTCACTATGCTAGGTTGGGATGTCGCTAGCCACCTGCAAAACCCTTGGGGTTAGAGTCATATTTTAAAAAGGGGGTCAGTTGTGTGTAAACTTAATGTGTCCCCGTGGGTCTGGTGTTTAGCAAGGTGGTAATTAACTTTTTTTCCCAATCTTCCCCGAAAAGGAAATCCCCCGACGCTATTGTTTTTTGGTTTTGGGGGAAAAAATGTGGCGAACAAAATCAAACCCAACACACATTTTGGGTTTTGTCCCAAAATCTTTTTTGTGAACTCCACCCTTCTTTCCAAAATTTGGAGGACCTCGCTCCGCCCAGTATTTGAAAATTGGGTGGGTTTGCCGTGCTGAAAAGCTGGGGTTTTTTAGGGAAACCAGTCCTAGGAGAATTTTGGTGATAAACCTTGTTTTGCGAAAACGCGCCAGGTTTTCAGGACCTAAATAAAGGGGGTTTTCCCGTATTTCCCGAGGAGAGCACTATAGGGGAGATGTAATAAAATTTTTTTAAGGAGGTAGGGGGTTATACAAGCTTTCCAAAACCCCGGGTGAGTAGTGCGGACCTAAAAACCAGTCCGAAGAAAGAAAAAAATTTTGTACAGGTTATGATTTTGAGGGCTGGGAAATTCATCCTCCTGAATTTAGGGGCGAAGTATAATTTAAAAAGGGGGCTCGAGGGGCGTTTCCATTCCAAAGAATAAGCAAATGTTTTTGATCATTTTTTCATCTTTAGGGAAGATATTTGGGAATGTCTGAAATAGATACAGGGCTTCGGGAAAATTTATCACTTTAAAAGATTGGCCCTGCCCGCAAAGGGCAGAGAGATGCCCCACCAACCTGGTTTGTCTTTTAAAAAAATTGTATAAAAAAATCTAAAATTTTTTTGAGAAATTTGGAAGGGTGCCCCATAATCTGGTTCCCAAATGGGGTTTTGAGGTTTTTGCCCCTTTAGAGAGAACGCGTTGGGCCAGAAGGGGATGGGCCCGTGAAAGTACGCCTTGATTTTTCGACATTGACTTAAATCCCCGTATTCCCCCCCCTTCCCTTTAAACCCCCATCAACAACGGGCCCGAGGTGTGTGGGCTGGAGATGAATTAAAAATCATCAGCATAAAGAGAACGTACTCTTGTTGCCAACTTTTTTTACCTTGAAATCCATCCCAAGTAGTAAAAAAGGGGGAAGGGGGGCAAGTGCGAGGTCAACCCAAAAGGGGGGGGAGCGGGCACCCTGTCTACCCCATGATAGATTGGTTTAGGGGGGAATTTTTTGGCGTTTTTGTGAGGGAAAGTTGTTTTTATTGGTTGTAAATTCTGCGGAAGTCCTAAAGGCAGTCCCCGAAGCCCCTTACTCAAAGAGGGGTTTGAAATTCCCCAAAAATGAACAAATTTTGGGTAAAATCCACCCCTTGTATGGGGAATTTTAGCAAAAGGCCCAATGACCCATGGGGTGTTCAAATCCCCAATGGGCGAGTACCGTCCCCTACAAAAAATAATGGGGACCTGTCAATAATCGGGGAGGGCAATTTTAGTCTTTTTTAGAAAGTAGAGTAGAATTTTTATAGCGGAAAAGGGGTGAAATTGGGGGGTATGAGCCCAAGGGGCCTTTTGGGTTGGTGGGGCGGTCGGGCCCGGAAGGGGTTTTTTTTGGGGGAAAGGAAAAAGGGAAAAAGGTTTAAAATTGGGGTTAATTTCCCTTAAAATTTTAAAATTTTTCACCCGAAAATCCTTGGCCCGGGATTTATTTTTTTAAGGGTTTTTGGCCCTTGGCCCCCTTGAGAAATGGGTGCGAAAAGTTGTTCCGGTGGTTAGGGGGTTTATATTAAGCAAATCCCCGTTTTTTGGATAAAGTCTTGTTTATAATGGTCGAGAGTTGAAAAAAAAGGATCCCTGGCCTTATTTTTGAAAACACCTTTTCGGGGGGTATTTGTAATTTTCTGTTGGGGGTTGGCTTTCAGGGCAATAGCTACCGTTTTCCCCCCC
>JAODAL010070953.1:0-15720 GCA_025379985.1 Phyllomedusa bahiana
AAACAAAGTTGTGTAAATGTTATTTTTTCATTGGTACCACTTTGCTGTTTACAAGTCTTTTTGATCGCTTTTTACTCCATTTTATGTGCTGCTGGAGGGGAGTTTACGGCATTCATTGTGTAGGTTAAATAATGTGACAGATCTGTTTTGGCGCAATTTGAATTTGTAAGGGGTAAAGGGCAGTGTACGTGTTTTTATTTTTTCGTGTTTGTGTTTTCCTTTTTTTTAACTGTTAACATTTTCTTTTTCTTGTCCCTGTAGGGCTTGAATCAGTAGTCTTTAGATCACTGGTACAATGCATAGCAGGATTTCTATGCATTGTAACTGACAAAGACTATTCCTGGCAAAGCCCTCAGGGCACAGCCAGGCATAGTGGTGTCACAGGCAACCTGGAAGCCTTTGTTAGGCTTCCAGTTTGCTAGGGAGAGCATCGGCACCTTCAATCACATTGCAACAATGTCAATGTAGACAAAGGGAGCACCCTCCCCTTGTCTTCCCCTTAGCTGACATGATCGCGACTGACCATGGCAGATAAGCGGCTAATCGCCCGCGACCAGAGTGAACTCCAGTAATGGGCGATGGAGCATGGAGCGAGCTGTAATATACAGCTGGTTCCATGCTCCAATTGTGCAAGCCTGCACAGTGTCCAGGACATACCTGTACGTCCATTTGCTGGAACACCTTCCTGTCCAGGAGGTATAGGTATGTCCAATGTCAGTAATGGGTTAATGTATAAATGGCAAGGTTAATTCAAAATGTTGTGTGTTTATTCTGACTGAATTGAGTTTTCTCCTTTTATGGCATAATGACCATTTAAATGAAGTTTAAAAGTATATTCAGTTCCTTGTTTACTGATATTATTAGTTTACTGGATTTTTTGACGTCATAGAGATTGCAAATCTTAAAAAATCGGCTAGTTTGAAAATGTAGTATACGGTCATGGCCAAAAGTTTTGAGAATGATACAAATGTTAATTTTTACAAAGTCTACTGCATCAGGTTTTATAATGGCAATTTGCATATACTCCAGAATGTTATAAAGAGTGATCAGCTTAACAGCAATTAATTGCCAAGTCAATAGTTGCCTAGAAAATGAACTTTTTCCCCCAAAATACATTTCAACTTCATTGCAGGCCTGCCTTAAAAGGACCAGCTAACATTGTTTCAGTGATTGCCCATTAACACAGGTGTGGGTGTTGATGAGGACAGGGCTGGAGATCAATCTGTCATGATTAAGTAAGAATCACACCACTGGACACTTTAAAAGGAGGCTGGTGCTTGGCATCATTGTTTCTCTTCTGTTAACCATGGTTATCTCTAAAGAAACACGTGCAGTCATCATTGCACTGCACAAAACTGGCCTAACAGGGAAGAGTATCGCAGCTAGAAAGATTGCACCTCAGTCAACAATCTATCGCATCATCAAGGAATTCAAGGAGAGAGGTTCCAATGTTGCCAAAAAGGCTCCAGGGCGCCCAAGAAAGACCAGCAAGCGCCAGGACCGTCTCTTAAAAGTGTTTCAGCTTCGGAATCGGGCTACCAGCAGTGCAGAGCTTGCTCAGGAATGGCAGCAGGCAGGTGTGAGTGCATCTGCACGCACTGTGAGGCGGAGACTCATGGAGCAAGGCCTGGTGTCAAGGAGGGCAGCAAAGAAGCCACTTCTCTCCAGAAAAAACATCAGGGACAGACTGATATATTCTGCCAAAGTACAGGGAGTGGACTGCTGAGGACTGGGGTAAGTCATTTTCTCTGATGAATCCCCTTTCCGAATGTTTGGAACATCTGAAAAACAGCTTGTTCGGAGAAGACAAGGTGAGCGATACCACCAGTCTTGTCTCATGCCAACTGTAAAGAATCCAGAAACCATTCATGTGTGGGGTTGCTTATCAGCCAAGGTAATCGGCTCTCTAACAGTCTTGCCTAAAAACACATCCATGAATAAAGAATGGTACCAGAATGTCCTTCAAGAGCAACTTCTCCCAACCGTCCAAGAGCAGTTTGGTGATCAACAATGCCTTTTCCAGCATGATGGAGCACCTTGCCATAAAGCAAAGGTGATAACTAAATGGCTCAGGGAACATAACATAGAGATGTTGGGTCCATGGCCTGGAAACTCCCCAGATCTCAATCCCATTGAGAACTTGTGGTCAATCATCAAGAGACGGGTGGACAAACAAAAACCAACAAAATGCAAGCATTGATTGTGCAAGAATGGACTGCTATCAGTCAGGATTTGGTCCAGAAGTTGATTGAGAGCATGGCAGGGAGAATTGCAGAGGTCCTGAAGAAGAAGGGTCAAACACTGCAAATATTGACTTGCTGCATTAACCATTCTAACTGTCAATAAAATCTTTTGTTAATCATAATATGATTGCACTTGTATTTCTGTATGTGATAAAAAACATCTGACAAACACACATAAAAACCAGAGGGCAACAGATCACGTGAAAATATAATATTTGTGTCATTCTCAAAACTTTTGGCCATGACTGTAATTTAGATGACAATGATTTCTATAGGCAATTACGTAATGTTATTTCTAAAAGTAAGGAGAGGAAGAGTTCTCTCATTCACCCACGTGAAGGCACTAAGTGGTTAAGAAAAGTAATAAGAAAGAGCTTGCCACGCTATATTCCTGTTTTCTAAAATTTGAACAGGCTAGATGGAAATTTAATAACTTGCATAAATGGGAAAAAGAGTTAGGAATTATTACTTATTCTCAGTGGCAGCAAATTTATAAAAATATGATTACAATTTCTAAATGTACGGATTATCATATTGTACAATTTAATATACTACACAGATTATATTACACTCCTAGTCTTTTATCAAGATTTATTAAAAAGGACAATTTTTTCTGCCCAAAATGTAAACAAGAGCAGCAGTTTTTTAATGAATTTAATGTAAGATTGTTGTATCATTAAAGACTACTTGTGTAGTACATACAATAGAATAAATAAGAATACTGGAAGTGAGATGTTTCCCACACCCAAATTAGCAATTCTGGGAGATGACTCTGATATTAGGATGGATAAAAAGAACAGAAATATTCTATTAAAATATCTATTCATTGCTTGAATAGAAATAGTTAAAAACTGGTTATCTCCATGTAAACTGTTTGTTGAAACCTGGAAGAACTCAGTTACAAGAATTTTAAGCTTTGAGAAAATGCTGGGAAAAACTGACAAGGGTGCCTTTTTTGTGTGCTGTTTTGAAGTTTTTATTGGCTCTATTTTGGATTACATGTGACTTTTTGATCTTCTTTATTCCATTTTTTTTGGGACAGGAAATCGCCAAAAAAACACAATTTTGGAGTTTGGAATTTTTTTTCTTCTACTGTGTTCAGCATAGGGGGAAAAATTTTAAAAAGTTTGAGACTTTTTAAAATGGGGCAATCCCCAATTTAATGTGAAATTTTTTTAATTTTTTATTTCTTATTTGTAAGTTTTGATATTAAAAAAAAAAAAAACCTCTTCCAAAAAAGTGCGGGGGGTGATTTCCCCCATGGACACCAGTAATATTTAAAAAATTTAGATATACCCAAGGAAGGGCACACAAATAAAATTAATTTTAAATTTAAAAATTTTTTTTAAAAAATCGCGTTCCCCAACTGTATAACGTAAGGATTTAAAACCGCTAAAAAACACCCCCAACCAAAAAAATAAGAGAAAAGGTTGTGTAAAAGAAAGGAACGGGGACAATAGGACTCAATAGGGTAGAGAAAAAGTACAAGCTCTAGCCCTTTAAATCCCCCTTGAAAGCCCCTTTTATATTCTAGCCAAAAAACCGGGGTAATAAAAACCCGCCTTTGAAAGGCGGTCCCGTCCGGAACCTATCCCTGAACAAAAACCCTAGAAAAAACCCTAAAAAAAAATAAAAAGGGGGGTTGGGGAAAATTTTGCATTTTTTATTTCAGAACCCCCAACTTGTTTTGGGCCCCTACAAAAACCTTCTCAGGGGAAAAAAGAGTGCATAGACTATAAAGGTGGCTATAGAAAGCCCAGTCAGTGGAACAGGAGCATATGGCCCCTTTGCGTCCAAAAAAAATTGTTTTTCTGGGCTTTTAGTGGTGCTGAGCCCAGCCCCAATAGTAGCTCTGGTGGGGGAACCCAGGGGACGAGGGGGGTTTGAGGACAGGTGAGGGGCCGCGCCCCCCCCGGGGCCATGCCAACAAAGGGGTTGTGTCTAAAACTTTCCCCAAACCGACTTTTGGACGGGTTTTGGTTGTCGATGTTCGGGGAGGAAGTGGATGACCTAGTAAAACCAATCAAAAAACCCTTGGGTTTTTTTCCCAGACCGGCCGCGGGTGATGCGGGCCGGCATTTTTGTGGGCCTCCCCGGGTTTGACCCCTGGCGACGCCCCCTTGCTGTGCTGCCACCTGGGCCTGGAATGTTTGTGCCTCTGCCCTCGAAGGTAAAAGAGCCTGAAAACCCTCTTGTCGGGACATACCCGTTTTTTTTCTAAAATGTACAGACAAAAGGTTTTATGAAGATATCCCGAAATAATAAAATTTCACCAATGTATTTGACTTTTCCAAAATGAAACCCCCCCAAAAAGCCTTGGGAACCCTTGGATAAAAAATTGCGTCCACAAATGGGGAGGAAAAAAATTTAAATTTTTATGTGCCGTTTAAAAACTCTGGATTTTTTGAATTTTAAAAACCCCAAACCCGGTTTAAAAACCTTCGGGGTATGAAATTATGGGACAGAAATTTTTTCTGTGGCGGGGAAAAAAAAGTTTTTATTTTACTGAGTACAACAGCCCGAACAACCCCTTTGTTAACCCCCGGATGTAAATTGCGCAAAAAAATTGAGCAAGGGCCCCAAACTTCTAGCTTTGAGCGTTTACAATTGCGTGTTTTTTACGCTAAAACAACAAGAGAAAAAATTGTAATTAACCCTTTGTTTTTTGAAAATTGGGGGTACAGGGGAAAATTTTAATTTTTGGCGGTGAAAAAAAAACGGGTTTATTTTTTTTTGTCACCACAGCAGAAAAACTACGTTTAAAATTAACCCCCTTTGAGTAAATTGCGCAAAAGAATGAGCACCCACAAATACTAGCTTTGTAGCGTGTTAAAATTTGGGCATGTTTTCTATGCTACACAATAAGAGAAAAAAATTGTAATTAACCTTCGCTTGTGAATTAGGCTACAGGAAAATTTTGTAATTTTTTGCCGGGGAAAAAGACGTTTCTTGGAGTCCCCACAGCAGAAAAACAATGCATAATTAACCCATGGATGTAAATTGCGCAAAAGAATTGAGCAGCCACAAACTACGAGCTTTGTAGCGTGTTACAATTGCGTGTTTTCTAGCTACACAACAAGAGAAAAAATTGTAATTAACCTTCGCTTGTGAATTAGGCTACAGGAAAATTGTAATTTTTTGGCGGTGAAAAAGACGGTTTATTTTTGTCACCACAGCAGAAAAACAATGCTTAATTAACCCCTAGATGTAAATTGCGCAAAAGAATTGAGCAGCCACAAACTACTAGCTTTGTAGCGTGTTACAATTACGTGTTTTCTACGCTACACAACAAGAGAAATATTGTAATTTAAACCTTCGTTGTGAATTATGCTACAGGAAAATTGTAATTTTTGGCGGGAAAAAGACGGTTTTTTTTGTCACCACAGCAGAAAAACAACGCTTAGTTAACCATGGATGTAAATTGTGCAAAAGAATTGGGGGCAGCCACAAACTACTAGCTTTGGGTAGCGTGTTACAATTGTGTGTTTTCTACGCTACACAACAAGAGAATAAAATTTAATTAACCTTCGCTTGTGAATTATGCCTACAGGAAAATTGTAATTTTTGGGGGTTTGAAAAAGACGGTTTATTTTTGTCACCACAGCAGAAAAACAACGCTTAGTTAACCCCTGGATGTAAATTGCGCAAAAGAATTGAGCAGCCACAAACTACTATTTTTTGTAGCGTTTTTACAATTGCGTGTTTTCTACGCTACACAACAAGAGAAAAATTGTAATTAACCTTCGCTTGTGAATTAGGCTACAGGAAAATTTTATTTTTTGCGGTGAAAAACGTTTCTTGGAGTCACCACGCAGAAAAACAACGTTTTTAAATTTTAACCCCTGGATGTAAATTGCGCCAAACAATTGAGCAACACATACTACGAGCTTTGTAGCTGTTACAAATTGCGTGTTTTCTAACGCTACACAAACAAGAAAAAAAAATTGTAATTAACCTTCGCTTGTTGAATTAGGCTACAGGAAAATGTTATTTTTTGGCGGTGAAAAGACGGTTTTCTTGGAGTCACCACGCAGAAAAACAATGCTTAATTATCCCCTGGATGTAAATTGCGCAAAAAAATTGAGCAGCCCAAAAATTAAGTGGTATTTGTATTGTAAAAACGCTGTTTCTTTAAATGAATAAAAACAGGAACTGGCTTAGATCCCCCTTGGATATTCAATTGTGCTGTGAGCAGATAGCATTAAAATGTATATGCAGCTGCAGTGGACGCACATGAACTTCAGATCCAATACCCTACAAATCAGAAATAAAACATTAAGAGAAGTAGTCTCTGGGGACAAGCTTAGACACCCCACAAAAATCGCTGTATAAAAATCAGTTTTTTCAGTAAGAGCTATCACAAAACAGCCGTGGCAGCACCTTCCCTGATCAGTACAGTGAGAGGGGGTGTGAGCTCCCAGCGTCGCGCCCGGACTTATATAGTGCGGTGACGTCACAGAATCCCGCCGGTCTCTGATTGGCTTCATCTCTGCACATGTCATGCAGGCTATGCCCTTCTTCCACCCAGAGTGCTTTGCCCATACATGCCAACTCTCCCGTTTTTGGCGGGGGGGTCCCGCTATTTGGGGTCCCCTCCCGCCCTCCCGGGGGAGTTGGCATTCCTCCCGCCGCCTGCAGGCGGCGGGGGTCCTTTTAAATGGCCGCGGCGACAGAGTAGCGCTAGTGCGCTACTCTGGCGCGCCGGGCCGCTCCTACAGGGGGTGAAGCGGCCGCTGCGCCCGCTTCACCCCCCGGAGTCCGCTGTGGGAGGGAGGAGGCAGGAGGGATCGTTCCTCTCCTCCCTCCTCCCCTGTATGTCCGGCGCCGGTTGTGGCCGTACATATAGTTCAGCGGCGCAGGGGAAGTGACGCGCGGGTGCAGGGGAGTGACGCGGGCTGCTCTCACTTCCCCCTGCCCCCGCTGAGGAGATGTAGATCGTCCGGAGGCGGCCGTGCTGCAGGAGCCTGGTGAGGTAAGTGGATTTTATTATTTTATTTTTATTAACTATATGGGGGCTCTGCCTGGCAAACAATGAGGGGCACTACCTGGCAAAATAGGGGCACTACCTGGCAACATGGGGGCACTACCTGGCAAAGAGGGGACATCTACCTGGCAACAGAGGGGGCATTTTACCTGGCAACAGAGGGGACATCTACCTGGCAACAGAGGGGGCACTATCTGGCAACAGAGGGGGCATCTACCTGCAACAAAAGGGGGCACTACCTGGCAAACAGGGGGCACTACCTGGCAACAATGGGGGCACTTACCTGGCAACAAGGGGACATATACCCGCAACAGAGGGGACATCTACCTGGCAACAATGGGGGCACTACCTGGCAACAGAGGGGACATCTACCTGCCAACAGAGGGGGCATCTAACTGGCAACATTGGGGGCACCACCTGGCAACAGAGGTGACATCTACCTGGCAACAGAGGGGGCACTACCTGGCAACAGAGGGGGCAAATACCTGGCAACAATGGGGGCACTACCTTTCAACAGAGGGGGCACTACCTGGCAACAATGGGGGCACTACCTGGCAACAATGGGGGCCCCTACCTGTCAACAGAGGGGACATCTACCTCCCAACAGAGGGGGCATCTACCTGGCAAAAAATGGGGGCACTACCTGGCAACAGAGGGGGGATCTACCTGGCAACAGAGGGGGCACTACCTGGCAACAATGGGGGCAAATACCATGGCAAAAATGGGGGCACTACCTGGCAAAAAAATGGGGGGACCTACCTGGCTAACAAAAGGGGGCACTACCTGGCTAACAAAGGGGGGCACCTACCCGGCTACAGAGGGGGCATCCCACTTGGCTACAAGGGGGCATCTACCTGCCTGTAAGGGGCAAATACCTGCTTATGGGGGGTTACTACCTGGCTATAAGGCATCTACCTGGCTTTCTTCCAAAGCCGTTATGCAGTTAGGTGGAGTGGGTGTGGCTTTTTGAAGGGGCGTGGCATACCGACGAGATGGGCGTGTCCATGCAAATTTTTGTCGCGGCGCGCTACACGCACCGCCCACTAAGATCTCCTGCTTTTTCATTTTCAAAAGTTGCCAACTATGGCTTTGCCCCATGTAAAGCCATGTGCTCACAGCCATTTTATCAATCAAAAGCACACTTCGTTCACCCGAAGTACCCCAAACTTCGACTTTGTTCAGAACCGAAGTTTTCCTGAAATTCTAAACGAATTCCACTTCGTTAGAATCAATTCGCCCATCTCTAATAATAATCTTTATTTTTATAGCACTAGCATATTCCGCAGCACTATACAGTTTAGAGGGTATAAGTAAGTAAAAACAAACACTGCAGTAAAATCTACTTACAGATCAGACACAAGGTGTGAGGGACTTGCTCGTAAGAGCTTACATGGTGAGAAGTGCTTGGTTTACATAATGGTCCAGCCATGTTTCATAAACACCGAGTATTTTACATAAAAGTGGATGGACTTGCCACCCAGACAGGAGATCTGTATACAGACAGGACATGTATATACAGATATGTGCCTGTGAGTGCCCAAGTGCAGTTAGTGACAGAATCACCTGAGCTGAATCCAATAGCAAATATGGAAAGAACTAAAGCTCAGGGTTTATAGAAGGAGTCCATGGAACCTTCATTATTTGAAGAGCATTTGTGTGGAAGAATGGTCCAAGATACCACCTGAGCAATGTATGTGACTAATTTCTCCTGAAGCTGTCATCAAAGGCTTTTGTCCGATAAATTAAATACATTTCAGTAAGCATGTTCAATATTCTTAATTTAAGTACATATGCTTTGATTTCTTTGCCTGTGTGGATCGGATAGGTTTTACCGACATCACAAAATTGAAGTTAATTATATATATTCAGTGCTACTTGACTCCATAACTCCAACCCCATGGAAATAGTTACACTGACAAAATCATTTTTGAAATTAATAAAGCATTGGGTGCTAAACAGTAACTATGTATATGCAGAGTTTGTATATCTGCATTAAACACATTAGGATCTTAATTGTATTTAAAAAAAAATAGGTAATGGTCACTGAAAATACTGTTCAGCAGACAGTCTTGAATTGGTGGAGATAGTAGGGGTTTGTACTTCATTTCTCACCATGTCTTAAGCATTTTTTTAAACTACATCTCATACACATTTGGTTTCTCTACATCCAAATTAAAATGTAAATAGGTTAGATATTTTAAGCACTATAAAACAGTAACTGAATGGTATAAAATGAGCAACATTCTTGTGACAATTTAATAGTCACAAACAATAATTGTTCAATTATTGCCGTGATTCTTTACTTTTTCAGTGTTATCCTGTGTTTGTAAAAATGTATGATGTGTATAAACATTGACATTATCTACCGTATATACTCGATTATAAAACATAACAAACATAAGAGTAAGTCCAATAATGCTCACTAGGTTTAGCCCACCAAGGTAAGGGCCCCTTCTCATAATAAACACCCCTCTCCTATGACATAGGCACAAATCTTAAACAAATGGAGAGTAAATGGTATAAAAAAAAATACATTTTTTGTTAACAATCCATTAAAATACATAACCAAAAGGGAACCCCTTGAGAAAGCAACTATCGCGAAATGCGCATCGGGCGCAGGTTGACTTATTGGTAACACTCACAGGGTTAGACATATGCTGTACCACTTAAGCTCATCCTCTATCTTCCTACAGTGGAATGCATGGTTTTGCTCATAGAACAATACATGCAGTTACTTTATATATATACTGTTTGGGAGGATGTATTACTGATACTGACTTACTATGGTGTGTCCTGCTTCTAAAATTACATCTTTATAATTGTATTAAGTCTGTTAAAACCTGCTTTTCTATGGATTTTTTATGAACACTATCGATTTTGGTTATGTAATTTAATGGATTGTTAATACAAATTGTTATCTTTTATACCAGTTACTCTCCATTTGTTTAAGATTTATACTCGAGTATAAGCCGAGTTTTTCAGCACAAAAAATGTGCTGAAAAGTCCCTCCTCGGCTTATACTCGAGTCATGTCGGCACTCGGACGCTGCGATGGCCCGGGCGCTGACAGGGACACTTCAGCTACATGCGACTCCTCAGGGAGCGCATATAGCAGATTGCCGAGTAAGCCGACAGTGTCCGGGCGCTGCCATGGCCCGGGCGCTGTCGGCGATCTCTTCACCTGTATGTGACTCCTCTGAAGCGCATACAGGAGAAGATAACACTGTGGAGCAGAGAGCGAGCGCTCCCTGCTCAGCAGTGGACTCTGGACGGCTGTAGACTCGCGGCTGTCCAGAGTTTCCGTCACAGGCAGCGTGAGCCTGATGACATCACCCTGCATGTGCCAGAAACAGAGTGCCCGGGAGTCGGAGCAGCGAGGGAGCGAGGAAAGTGTTTCTATTTTTATTTTTTGTAATCTGCCTATGGAGCCACATACCTGCCTATTATCTGCTTATAGGGCCATATACCTGCCTATTACCTGCCTATGGGGACATATACCTGCCTAGTACCTGCCTATGGGGCCATATACTTGCCTAGTACCTGCCTATGGGGCCATATACCTACCTAGTACCTGCCTATGGGGACATATAACTGCCTATAACCTGCCTATAGGGCCATATACCTGCCTATAACTTGCCTATGGGGGCATATACCTGCCTACAACTTGCCTATAGGGACATATACCTACCTATAACCTGCCTATAGGGACATATACCTGCCTGTAACCTGCATATAGGGCCATATACCTGTCTATACCTGGCTATGGGGCAATATACCTGCCTATAATCTGCCAATGGGGACATATACCTTCCTATACAGTGGTGGCCAAAAGTATTGGCACCCCTGCAATTCTGTCAGATAATACTCAGTTTCTTCCTGAAAATGATTGCAATCACAAATTCTTTGGTATTCTTATCTTCATTTAATTTGTCTTCAATGGAAAACCACAACAAGAATTGTCATAAAGCCAAATTGGATATAATTCCACACCAAACATAAAAAAGGGGGTGGACAAAAGTATTGGCACTGTTTGAAAAATCATGTGATGCTTCTCTAATTTGTGTAATTAACAGCACCTGTAACTTACCTGTGGCACCTAACAGGTGTTGGCAATAACTAAATCTCACTTGAAGCCAGTTGACATGGATTAAAGTTGACTCACCCTCTGTCCTGTGTCCTTGTGTGTACCACATTGAGCATGGAGAAAAGAAAGAAGACCAAAGAACTGTCTGAGGAATTGAGAATCCAAATTGTGAGGAAGCATGAGCAATCTCAAGACTACAAGTCCATCTCCAAAGACCTGAATTTTCCTGTGTCTACTGTGCGCAGTGTCATCAAGAAGTTTAACTCCTTAACGACCGCCCACCGACTTTAGACGTCGGCTGGTGCGGGTCGTTCGTCTGCAGCGACGTCTTTAGACATCGCTGCAGACACCGGAGTTTGCGGCGCCCGGCGCCGCAATTGCGCCGGGATCGGGGCTATTCTACACATCCCTGATCCCAGAGCATGTCCTGCAGGCATCGGGGAGCGGAGGAAACCTCCGCACCCTGGTGCTTTAACCCTTTGATTGCGGCGGTGTGTTACCGCAGCGCAATCAAAGGGTTCCCCTGCTCTGTCGGGTGATCGGATCACCCGCTCACCCGACAGAGCTCAGGGAACGGCTGCACAGTCAGCTCTGGGGACCTAGAGTGGCCCCAGAGCTGTCTGTGTACTAAGCCAGTGACTAGGACGCACTTTGTGCTGTCCTAATCACTGCCTGTGTCAGACTGACACAGATTAGAATGTATTAGCACATATGAATATGCTAATAAATTACTAAGTGTAAAAAAAAATTTAAAAAAAAAGTTAAACAGTTCTCCTTTCATGGGAGTAAAAAAAAAAGTAAAAAAAACCACATAAAAAGTGTAAAAAAAAAAGAGTAAAAAAATAAATAAAATAAAAATTAAATATTTAATAAAAAATAATTGTGCATAAATTACACGCACAAAAAAACCTACACATATTTGGTATCCACACGACCGTAATAACCTGTAGAATTAATTTAACAAGTTATTACATGTGAAATGTGAATGGTGTGAAAAAATAATAAAAAAACAAAAAAAAATTTAAAACGAAAAAAAAAAAAATACTGCAATTATTTAGTGAACTTAAACTATTCCCCCATAAAGTACAACTTGTCTCGAATAAAACGAGGCCTCATACAACTGCGTCATTGAAAAAATAAAAAAGTTACAACTGTTGAAATGCAAGGAGGCAAAAACTAAAAAAATGTTCTGGTCATTAATAGTGTTGAGCGATTATTATCGACAAAGTTGAAATCGGCACAGTTTTTATGTTGATCAAAATTTTTAGATCATACGATCATTTAGGTTAAAATCTGTGCATCATCTATTAAGATCGCGCCATTTTCGGTGCTTCCTGTCATTTTGGTGGCCAGCAAATCAGCTTACAGAATAGAGCAGGGTGAGATGTGTGTGCGACGTCATGACTGGGATGTTTATGGTTGCGATTGGCTGGAAAAATCACATGACCTCGCTTTAGATAAAACAGCCCTTACTGTTCAGCCTCAGTGTCTCTCAGCGTATCATAGCAGTAGGACGTGCGCTCTGCCTGTGTCCAACCATCTCAGCGAAATTATTCTATTTCTTCACAGAGAAAGCTCTACTGTGAGCTGTGATCCTTACAACTTAGTTAGATTAGAGATTGGAAGATTTTATATAGTTAGGTAGAGAATTTTAAGGAGCATCTACCGCTGTAAAGTCACGGGGAGGAGCGGGGGGAGACCCCCGCGGGCGAACACAGACAAGCTCTATAAAGAATACTGGATAAAGTTCACCAAGACTTAGTGTAGACATTGCACTGCAATAGCTTTATTATTAACAGTTTTCTATTGAAATATTTCCTGGATATTGGGCAGCCTGAACTTATATTAGGATACACATCTTTTCTAGTAATTGCAGATCTCTTTGTTAGGTGCAAAACTCCACTTTAATTATCAGTATACATTTCAGATAGGTGTTCATTTTCAATTTTGCCCATTCCACCTTTGTTGATAGAGCCACCTTGCAGTTATATTAGAATCCAGAATTTTGTAGTCAGCACAGGTTGATAGGTGCCAAAAATACCTTGTATTATACGAATAAATTTCAGATATGTTTTTTCACTTTTGCGCACTACAGCTTTGTTCATTGAGGCATCTTGCACTTAAATGTGAATACAGCAATTTTGTAGTCACCACAGGTGAATTGATAGGTGCCAAAAATACCTTGTATTATCCGAATAAATTTCAGATACGTGTTTTTTTTCACTTTGGCGCACTACAGCTTTGTTCATTGAGGCACCTTGCACTTAAATGTGAATACAGCAATTTTGTAGTCACCACAGGTGAATTGATAGGTGCCAAAAATACCTTGTATTATCCGAATAAATTTCAGATACGTGTTTTTTTCACTTTGGCGCACTACAGCTTTGTTCATTGAGGCACCTTGCACTTAAATGTGAATACAGCAATTTTGTAGTCACCACAGGTGAATTGATAGGTGGCAAAAATACCTTTTATTATCCGAATACATTACAGATACGTGTTTTTTGACTTTGGCGCACTACAGCTTTGTTCATTGAGGCACCTTGCACTTAAATGTGAATACAGCAATTTTGTAGTCACCACAGGTGAATTGAAAGGTGCCAAAAATACCTTGTATTATCCGAATACTGGACGAGGAGGAAGACAATGGGGTAGTGTCAGTACGGGTTCTGCTTCAAAAAGGGAGAGGGCGGTCGCAGAAGTCCGCTGATATGATTCTGCCAGCCACGGTCAGTGCAAACCCCGCTCCTAGCTTATCGCCGTCAAAAAGGTCCAGGACCTCTCAAGCCTGGGCCTTCTTTGAGCAAGCCTCTGATTCACCCAGCGATGTCATATGCCGCCTTTGCCGGAAACGCATAAGTAGAGGCAAGAACCTTAGGTGGTTAACCACCACCAACATGTCTAGTCACATGCAGCGAATGCATGAGTTGAAACGGAGGCAACACTTGGCCAAAAAAGGCCAGACCGACGCCGGGCCTCCAACCCACTGTCACACCCTCTGTCTCAGCCCCCGCTTCACCCTCCCCCGTCGCCCGAGTCCCCAAAGCACCACCAGAGACCCACCCTACCCCTTCTCCTTCCGCCAGTTTGACAAACTGCACGCCGTACAGCGGCCAGTCTAGCAGCCAGCCTTCTGTCTTCCAGGTTTGGGAGCAGAAGGAAAAACACTTTAACCCAAACCATCCCAAACCCAAAAAAGCCTGAATTTTGGCATTGCCGGGCTTTTGGCCTTGGTAATGTTGCCTTTCCGTTGGTGGACACAGATGGGTTCCGCCACGTCATGGCCGTTGCCTGCCCCAATACCAGATGTCGAGCAGGCATTTTTTGCCAAAAGCCGTCCCTGCCCTGGCCAGCCACGTGTCATCTAAAATTTCAAGCGCGTTGTCTGCATCTGTGGCCGGAAAAAATCCACTCACCACCGACACATGGACTAGTAAGCACGGGCCCAAAGGGCCCCTATATCTCTGTGACAGCTCACTGGGTGAGCTGGTTGGATGTCTTGGTGGTGACGGTGGCTCTCAGGCTCGGCGCCGCTTTCAAAACCTCAGGGATGGTGCCCGGGCTCTTTCCCAAGGTCTCTGGTGGCATCACGTGCCCAGAGAAACCAGGCCGTGTTGAAATTAATCTGTCTTGGAGACCGTCCACAAAAAGGTTCAGGAGCTGTGGACGGCTCTCCGCAACAAGAAGAGCGTGGCTGGGTGACAAGAACCTTGTGCCAGGCAAGGGTGGTGTACGATAACGGGCGAAATCTGCTGGCCGCCCTTAAGATCGGTAGGCTGGGCACATCCCTTGCCCGGCACATGTCATGAACCTTGTCATCCAGAAAATTTTCTAAAGAGCTACCCGGGTTGGACTGCCTGCTGAGGAAGGCTCGAAGTCTGTTCGCACTTCCGCCATTCGCAAACCCCTTTTTCGTCCCGCCTGGCTGCGTTGCAGCGTCAGCTCGGCCTCCCCCTCAACCGTCTCATTGTTGACGTGGCAAACACACTGGAATTCCACCCTCCACATGCTCCAGCGATTGTGGCAGCAGCGCAATGCCAAATTTCGCAGTACGAAGTGACACATGGCCTGACAAGCAGCGGTGCGGACCTTGGGGGTGTTGAGCCACGAGAGTGGAGGCAGGTGAAAGAGCTCTGCACCATCCTTGCCAGTTTTGGAAAAAAGCCACCAAAATGATCAGTGCGGACGATTGCCTTGTCAGCATGACCATTGTGGTGATCTTAGTTCTGGAACGAAAAAATTTTGTTGGACACTCTGAAACAACAGGTCCCGCCAGCGACGGAGGAGGAGACGGGACACAGATGCGGACACAGAGCCTTTCTCTCCTCGAATCCACAAGGCCCGAAGTTTCTCAATTTTATCGGTCTTCCCCTTAGGGAGTTTCTGGGTCCAGGCTAGTGCAAGGCAGCG
>JAODAL010070954.1:0-15719 GCA_025379985.1 Phyllomedusa bahiana
TCCTCTCTCTCCACTGCTTACTGTATGCTGATTTCGGCAGTCCGGGTGATTTACATGCTCCCCTGGCTTCCATGAGGTGAACTGGAGGGGCCGAGTGTCTCTGTGTTCACAGGCTTCCCGGCTGACAGGGCGGCACACACCACTCTGCAGATGATTTGTAGGACCTCAGATCACAATCTCAAGCTCCTGGATGCTTTTTAGTGGCTTATAGCTGGTTAGTGTGCAGATAATTTAGTGGCAATGGAGGAGCGCTGGGACCTCGCTCCCTCTCACATCAGGGCTGGAACCGGAAGTCTTTACACTAGTCTTAAAGGGGATATATCGCTACCTTAGTTCGGCTGATTCACACTGCTCTCAGCTTCTCAACTCTGGAAATGCAGGGGCGTTTCTTCCCCTCCCAGCTGGGTGACATCATCCCCCCCTTCACTGTGCATGCTGGCTCCCGAGGACCCCCCCCCCCCGCTCTCTGAGTCCACATGTCACTGTGCCTTTCCCTAGGCAGTCTTATTTTGTAAGAGCTGTATACATACCACAGGCTGCATTCAATCTAGACTGAGCAACTGAACTATTCTCCTCTCACAGCTGGAGAAGCTCTATGAACGGCACAGATCTCGCTCTATGCAGGAGAGTTAGGCGCCGGGACAAAACTTATGTTTTCTCATTGTAGAATCTGTTGCAGTCTGTTTCTGCTGGCTGTGGAGAGAGAAAATGCTACGGCCCCTAACTCTGAGTCAGACAGGGATCGACACAAATTGTGCTATTTCCTGATTGTGTAAGCCCTTCAGTGTAATTCTGTTTCTTCTGCCTGTATAAAGTAAAAATGTGACAGTCCCTTACTCTGAGTGAGAGACACAGCTCCATGAATTCGACCGGGGGCTGTACAGAATGTAAATGAGCTCTCAGCTAGTGAAATGCAAGGAGGAGGGATCTGGAGGGATTCGACCAGGACTGGATGTCAGTGTAAACAAAAACACATGATAAGGAATACTGTGAATACAAGACAGATTTGCTAATGACATCCAATTGCAAAGTTGCTTGTTTTCACTGTCCCCTTATTCTGAAGACCATTTAATGAACTGATAAAACCCCTTTAAGTTTTATTTTATTTAAACAATGCCAAGATTGTAATGTGTACCTGCAACAACAAAGGTGGTTGGTCTCCTGCAAGACGTTTAAAATTCGTGCCGGGTGCACTCAATACATGTAAATTTTTTTTTATATCTTTGTAGGTAAATGGCCCTTGTGTTACTACTGTCAAACAGTGTAACCTTGCCCCATTATGTTCCATTGGACACTTTGTGAAAGGGGTTGTCTGATCAAACAACCCATTTCTATATGTTCCTATTAGTACAATGCAGAGCATCCCAATTTTTTTCTACTGTGGAGTCACAAGCCAAAACACTCCAAGATGAAAAAAAAAAAAATTATTATTATTATAACTTAGTAAAATGTATTTTTTATTTATCTGCTGAACTCGGAGCCTTCATAGTAAGCATAAAAGGAGCCAAAATGTTGTTAAACTAGATTTAGTCAAAGAGCTACAGCCTGTGTAGAATATGATCAATTCCATCAGAACTTCTACTCCACCTGTGTTTCCTCTCCTCCCACAATCACTCAACTAGCCAGATAAGGGAACCTCTTAGGGTGCTTTCACACGGTGCGTTTTTTCAATGCGTTTTTTGTGCAGGAAATTACAGCAATTAATGCTGTACATTACTGCAGAAAAATCACGGCAAAAATTGCGGTAATTACTGCGATTTTTGTGCAGCAATGTACAGCATTAATTGCTGTACCTTCCTGCACAAAAATGCATTGAAAAACGCACCGTGTGAAAGCACCCTTAGGGTGTTTTCACACGGTGCGTTTTTTGATGCGATCTTTGTGCAGAAATGTATAGCATTAATTGCTGTGCCTTTCTGCACAAAAAAAACATGTCAAAAATGCACCAAAAATGCACCGTGTGAAAGCACCCTTAAAGTTGCTCTGTAATGCAAACCTGGCCTGTTCAGGTTCTGTGTGGAAAGTCATTCAACTGAAAGTCCAACATTAAATATAACATTTTCTCTGCAGGAAATGTCCTGAATGGCTGTCACCTTTGCAGCAGTCGGTACACGTTTTCTAGGCCATGTAGAGGTGTTTAGTACTCAGCAAATTTCTCGAAAAGCTAGGGAGGTGGTTTTCAGAGGAGATCCACTGCAGTGTATAAATGTAGCAGTGCTCATTTCTGTGTGTAGCTGTAACCTTTGTTTTTGTAACTTTACTAACCAATAATATGTAAGTTGGATTGTATTTGTATTGTATGTAAGTATGGATTGTATGCGAATTGTATTTGGTCTTATTTCTTATAGCTAACAGATCTGTAACTTAAGGATCTGCAATGCAAAAGAAACAAAACGTTATGATTTGAAAATGTCCAAGGAACTTTATTGAAATGTATACAGTTGCAGGCACGTTAGGCATTTCTGGAATTCCATTATTAAATGGACATTCACCCCAAAATAGAAATAGCTTGGAATAGGGATAATAAAATTTTTCTACATTTGAATAAACGTTTACATTTAGTCAAACATATGTATATTTCATTAATATATTATAAATGCTCTGAGTACATAAATATGTTGATTATATGACTGACTTATTGTGAATGCCATTTTGTCATAAATAAGCAATGTCAGTATATGCAACAAGCTAGGCCACACTTGTTTTCAAGATAATGAGACTCAATAACCAACAGTTAGTCGCATCTCTCTTTTTAATGTGGAGCTTTTTCATTAACAAGCTTAACACCGGAGGACATATTGGAGGACAAAATGTCTTAGAAATGTGGACTACAGTAGATTATTTGACAAATATCTAAGAGGGGAGGTTATTTTACTTAGAATTTCCACCAGTCATTGTTATGTTTTTTTTTTTTTTTAACTACTACATAGCTAGTCGGGGATGGGATTATCTTAAGTTATCGCATATCTTATTTAACATTAGACTTGTTCTAATGTGTGTAAATATATATATATATATATATATATATATATATATATATATATATATATACACACACACACACATATATATACAAACATACGAAAACTTTTATTTTTTTTTTTATGGTGTGAAAGGTGCAGGATCAGGTGTGTTTCCTTTAAATAACAATTGAAATCACTGGCATTTTCATTGTGAGGGTTTGTTCAAACGCTGTGTTGGATCTGAAAAACGCAATCAAAAGCACTGCATAAATCGCATCCAAAAAGCATCCAACACGCAGTTGTGTGTTTGGATGCCTTTTTGCTGAATTGTTTTAAATACTGTGCATGGTGAGTCAAACGGATCAAGAATTGACATGTCAATTCTTTGAATGGATCCGAAAGACGCATTACAAAGACACATGTAAAACACGCATTGGCGATCACTTGTCTGAAAAACATGCCGATGCATGTTTTACATTAAAAGCAATTTAAAACACAATGCACATTGTTTAGATGCGGGTATGGGTCCGTTTAAGGTTTTAAACACTGATTCAAACACACATCTAAAAACAGATCCAGAAATGGATCCAACACGCCATGTGAACATACCTTAAGGCCAGTCATTGCTCAGATGGAGGTTCCCCAAATGCAAACGGTACACATCTGTTACCAGACTCTTAGGAAATATACGGTCTTTGGATCATGACAACTATGTGTTCTGATTGGACACCCCCTAAAGATAACGCAACTGCAGTCCTGTGTAAAACCACAGAAAACACAAGTAAGTCAGGTAACAAGAACAGGGAGCAAAAAACTAAACCTAAATAATTTTTTCTTTTGAAACTAATCTTAATAAATAGTTTTTATTTTTATTTTTTTTTTAAAAAAACACTGGGTATTAAAAGCTTTCTAACAATGGTCAAAACTGGTTACTTCTGTCCTGCCTGAATACTTTGAAAATCATTATATAATTTACGCAATATCATATCAAACATGGGAAAAAAATTCTAAAACTTGGCAAGTTTCAGGATGTATTTCCAAGATGCTGAAATTTGTTTCAGATTTGTCATCTTTTTCTTATGCAGCATGCATTTTTAAAGGAGTTGTACAGCATTTTGTCCACTCTCTCTGCCCCCAAAGAGGTAGCGTTTGCAAAAAAAAAATACAATCTGCATTAAAGCATTACTTAATCTTCCAAAAATCCAGCTGCTGTCATTCCAAGTCAGTAGGTCCAGTGCTGACCACAATTTCCTGGTCAAGTTCCACAGTACCAGCAAGTCTATGGTGTTCTGAGCAGGCTTTTCTGTTGTTGAGATGGAACCAGCGAGTGGAGATCACTGGGACCCTGTAAGCCAAGGGGGTCTGCAACATTGGCTCTCCAGCTGTTGGGAAACTACAATTCCCATCATGCATTTATATAATCTATATCAGTGGGCATGATGGGAGATGTAGTTTCCCAACAGCTGATGTTGCAGACCCCTGCTGTAAGCATTGTAATGGCAACAGTAGAACAGGAAGAAGTGTAATGCTATTTTTTCACGCATACCGCCCCATTAAAGAAAAATAAATATCCCGATGGACAACATTTTAACTTTTAAGTTTAGGACACTTAGTGGTGGTTAGAATGTGAAGCACGTGTCTTTATTCTGAAGACTTCAATGTGAAGATGAGAAGCTATTTGATTGCAGACGCTAACACTATAACGGATCAAATCAAACAGTGAAAGTACCTGGAAGAAAGAAAAAATAAATGCATTAATACTGTGTTTTACCTTTACCTTACATTAGAGGTTTAAATAGCTTACATGCAACTAAGTAATCAAAATATCATTGTTACTAAGGTTGCATTTAGACAATATTTCGATAACTTCTTTGCATTAAACCAAATTATTAATTGTTGCCTCATGTTTACAAATTATACATCATTTTTGCAGGTCAGTGTTGTGATCCAAATAAAATGCCTCAAAGAATCAACTCGTTACCTGCATTATAGACCGCTGTCTTAAATAGTCACCTTTATAAAAGACTCAGTCAGACTGTAACCTCTACAACATGGGTAAGGCCAAAGAGCTTTCTAAGGATATGAAGGACAAGATCATTGACCTGCACAAAGCTGGAATGGGCTACAAAACCATAGGCAAGATGCTGGGTGAGAAAGAGACAACTATTGGTACAATAGTAAGAAAATTGAAGAAATACAAAATGACTGTCAATCAACGTCGATCTAGGGCACCATGCAAAATCTCACCTCGTGGTGTATCCTTGATCATAAGGAAGGTGAGAGATCAGCCTAAAACTACACGGGGGGAAATTGTTAATGATCTCAAGGCAGCTGGGACCACAGTCACCACGAAAACTACTGGTAACACATTACGTTGTAATGGTTTAAAATCATGCAGTGCCCACAAGGTCCCCCTGCCCATGAAGGCACATGTGCAGGCCCGTCTGAAGTTTATCGACAATAGCTAGATAACTTTAATAGCGCTAAAATCCGTAAAAAAAAAAAAAAAAAAAAACTTATTTTGGCCACAAAATCCGTACAAAAGTATTATTAGAGACAAAATCGAGGACTTTAATAGCGTCAAAATCCGTAAAAAAGCATTTTTTTGTGAACACATTATTGGTTTCAGATAGTAGATTTATAATATAAAGTAGCGATACAATACAAAACAAATATAAGCAATTTGTCCATCAATACATTTGTCGCCTCATGTGAACATCCATGAGTACGATAAAGAATCTTGAAAACCGTTGCATTTGTCTATGTTTCCATGAAATTAAACTTGACCCATGGAGTAATTATATTCTAAAACGGGTTACCTCCCCCTGGCCTCCTTCCGGACCCCAGCGGCTTTGGCATATCAGTACTGTCTCCAAGCCCTTAGGTGCTGGCTCGAATCAAGGTGGTCCCAGAGGAAGCCAAGGAACACCCCCTTACATGTAGCATTAGAGATGCCATGATGTCTACTTATCCTGTAGCTCATATACTCATGTTGCACCTATACACAAATCCAAGAATTAACAGATTAACATCATAAACTAAAAATATATTAAAATATAAAACTGTAGAACTCTATGCGTGCAGGAGAGAGAGAGAGAGAGAGATAGTGCCACCGTCTGGGATGCTAGGCAGTCAAAATCCCTTTGTCAATGAGAGCCAATATAAGTAAATTTTGGATGAAGGGGTGCAACCATCAGATATTTAATATGAAGAGACCTCAAGGGTGAATTTTCTAATGATAAGGCCATCGTTGATCTCTGTGGAACTGGAGGTTCCTTAAAAACAATTTCAGGGAATTAGGCCAAAACTCAAGGCAAGGACCTCCAGGGTAATATTTTCAGAAATATTACCTGTTCCATGGGCCACACCTGAGATGCAGCGGGAGATTAGAGAGGTGAATAAGTGGCTCAAAAATTGGTGTAGGAAAGAGGGATTTTGGTTTTTGGAGAACTGGGCTGACTTCTGAGTTGGCTACAGACTCAATGCTAGGGACGGGCTGCACCTAAATGGGGAGGGTGCAGCTGTATTGGGGGACAAAATGGTTAGGAAGTTGGAGGAATATTTAAACTAGGGACTGGGTGGGAGGGCAACTACACATATAGCATGCAAGATAGTGAAGATAGAGAGCTGGGAATTAGGAATAAATCAGGGGGTGGAGTGGAGGGAGGGGGTGTAGCAATAGTTAAAAAGAACAGGGAGGGGAGGGCGTGGCCTGGATGCCGAGCTGGAAGGACGCACGCTGCAGGAGCTCCTGCAATCTAGAGAGATTCTGCTTCATATATCCTGCCTTATCCTGTTGCTGCGCCTGCCCGCGACTACCCGAGGGAAGCGGGAAGCTGCTGGTGACGGTGGTGTCCACGCCGAGCGTCCGCGGTGAGGTTTAGCTGCGGGCCCTACAAGGAGTCGGCCGGCTCACCGACAGGATCCGCCATCTTGGGAGCATCGCGAGGTGCATGGCACCTTCCCGCCGAAGTCTTCCCGTGCCACGGGATAGAAGTGAGTCACTCGGTCCAGCCGGGACCCCAGCGGCACGCAGAGTCGGAGAGTTGCGGATAGGCCGCTCGGCACGCAGACCTGCTGCTCCACAGCCAGCTATTGTGGGAGTGAGAGTCGGGACCTTCAGCCTTACGGCCCAAGTGGCTGAAGGACAGACCGAGGGCGGTGGCACTAAGAAGAGCGCGGGCGCACACAGACCTAAGAGGGACAGTGAGTAACCCAGGCCAGTGACCCTGTATTGTGTTGGGGGATCGCACAGGGCGCGGCCATTTTCCCCACGGATCACTTCTATATTTCTGTGTAATACCTTTCACTCATTGGCCTCTGCTGCCCTCCTGTGGTCCTCTACAATATAAATGCCGGGAACATTTCCTATTTGCATCACATGGAAGTCGTGTACTAGGCAGTCTGTCGATCAACAGCCCATCAGCTTGATATGAGCGCCCCTGCTTTCTGAGAGCATACTGTGGCAAACATTATTGCGATCAGCCTTCTTACCCTAAATACTGTCCTCTGCTACACTGTTATCAAACAGTAAAGATCTGTCATAAATACTCTGCAGGGTCCAAACTGATCTGTGCCAACCGCTGGGTGTACACTGTCTGCCACCCCCACGCTCCTGCTGGGGCACTGTGCACCACTGCATGACAGGTCACCTGTCTTAACCTGCTATGACAATCTTGTGCCCTCAATATGCCTATATGAATACCGGGTGATCCATAGAATGTGACTTTCTACATCTCTGTAGAGATTGGGGCCCCCCATTGAGTAGCATCGATATTGGCAGGACACTTATCTTTCTAGTTCTAATTCCCACACATCTCGCCTGCTTGTGGTGGAACTTACTGCCTTTTCCTAAAGTCGGACTATTATGGCTCCTACCAACCCGCCCTCTAAAGCATTGGAAAAACTTGACAAATATCGTAGATCGGAAGTCTCGCCTACCATGGATGCTGAGCTCCCTGCTGCCATGCAATCATATCCAGTTCCATAAACCTTTGAAACAGAATCGTTACATCCTGAAACGCTGAAAGTGTTGGCCGCTATACTCTCCTGCCAAGCCACCCTATCTTCGCGCATCGAAGAGATTAAGATAGATATTTCCTTGCTAAGACAACGCGCAAAAAACACGTGAGCGGGTGACTGAGGCTGAACAGAGAATCAGCACCTTGGTAGACCAAACCTTTCCATTGACCCGGCGAGTTGAGGAAGCTGAGAGGAATATTACTAGGCTTCATCAGCACCTGGACGACCAGGAGAATCGTTTGCGCAGATGCAATTTGAGATTTGTTGGTCTCCTGGAGGGCGCAGAAAGTTCGTCACCAGTAGCCTTTCTTGAAAATCTCCTGATCTCTACGTTTGGCAGGGACAAATTTTCAGTTATGTTTGCAGTGGAGCGAGCCCACAGAATCTTGCCCAAACCTCCTCTGTCTGGAGCGCCTCCACGCACATTTATTGCCAAACGTTTGAATTACAGAGACAGAAACACTATTCTCCGGCTTACCAGAGAGAAGGGACATATCCATATTGGCAACTCCAAAGTGCTGGTCTATCCCGATTTCTCCATCGAAATCCCAAAAAAGAGAGCATTGTTCTCTACAGCTAAGCAGAAGCTTTGTGAGAGAAATCTTAAATATGCCATGCTCTATCCGGCTAGGTTAAAGGTCATGGCTGACAGCAAATCATTCTTCCTTACTACCCCTCAGGAAACCATGGCTTGGTTGGACTCTCGGCCCCCGGAAGGGGTCGTTCCCCAGGTCGAGCACTTAACTAACTGTAGCAACTGAGCGAGCCTCTACTTAGTTAGTGCTATTCTGTGATATAACTTGTTCTTTCCTTTCCGTCCCCGCCCCCCCCTTTGTTTTGCTCTCTTCCCCTACCTTCTTGTTTTTTCTTTTCCTTTTTCTCTTCCTTTTTCTATTTCCGATGTTGGTAGGAGCAATCTACACATAAGTTCACTGGTTAACTACCCTTGCTGCCTATTTTATTGTAGGATAGTGGATATAGAATTTGCAATTGTTACATGCCACGCAGTATCTTCGATCCATTCATACGAATTCTGAGGGGGCCTCCTGGCTCTATTATGGGTTCACAGTTTTTTCTTTTTTTTGTTCAATAGATATTTTGTTGTTACGGGAATGTTAGGGGATCCAATATTTTGTACAGTTTGTGACGAAATAGGGTGGGTAATGGGGTTGGTTGGCGAACACCTTGTTAATATTGTATTATTTTTTCTCGCAAGTAAGATACATGATCAATATAATTGGTTCTGTGTAGTGGGTACTTTGGGCATAGCGGATACATGCATCCCATCTGCATTCCTTTTTACAGTCCTACAATGGCGGTTAATGCAATTACTTTGCTGACCTGGAATGTGCGGGGGTTCAATGACCGCATTAAGCGGACACTGGTGTTTAAATATCTAAAGTCACGCAATTGCGACATTGTATGTCTGCAGGAGACCCATATGATCCCAGATAGACTATCATTGCTGGGCCGCTCCTGGTATGGTTGGACATTCCACTCCACTTTTACGAACTGTGCCAGGGGGGAGTCTCCATTCTTATCAGCCGTAATGTGAGATTCAGCCTCACTAATGCAGTAGTGGATGACAATGGCAGATATATTGTATTGGTATGGCAAATATTCCATGCACCTTTCCTTCTAATAGATATTTATATCCCACCGCCATACTCTTCCGTTGTTGTTAGGGAGGTACTGGGCATCATTGCCTCATACCCTTCTATACCCACTATATGGCTTGGGGATTTTAACTGCACATGGGATAGATATCTGGACCGCTTTGACATGGCTGGCTTTTGTCCTGGGGACCCTGCACCATCCTCGCTGCAGTCGTTATTGACGGAGTATGGTATCAGGGACGCCTGGCGCACCTATCACTTAACAACGCGCACATACTCATGTTTTACCCCTCAATTCAGTGCGCTATCGTGTATAGATCTTATATTACTCCAGTCCCCATTGATTCCTGTTGTTGATTTAGTAACATACTTGGCCAGATCTATATCTGACCATGCTCCTGGTCTACTGAGGCTTAGATTGGATAACTTGCCTCCCAGAATTAAATGGCGTTTAAACCCTTTTTGGCTAAAAAGTCTGCCCCCACCTCCTTACTTTCTCGACAAGTGGAATAGCTTCTTTCAAGAGAATAGGGGTTCAGCACCGATTCCAGTGATATGGGACGCTTTTAAGGCTTCGGCGAGAGGCGTCATGACTACTGCCATTAATGATTTAAAAAAGGGATTGGCCCATAAGGAGCTACAACTCACCAGGGATGTCACAGACACTGAGCTACAATATACCAGAGATCCAACTAATGCGCATAGAGATGAGTGGCTCTGTAAGGTCAGACTGTATAACTCATGTCTGCACTCTAAGGCCCAAAAACAGGCGTTCTTCAGCAGCCAATGTTATTTTGAACATGGTGAGAAATGCGGAAGGCTGCTGGCTTGCATGGCCTGGGGTAGTGCGGAGTCCACTGTTATTCCCGAATTGATTCTCTCGGATGGGACTCGGGTTCGTGAGCCTCTGGATTTCCTGAATGCTTTCAGAACTTACCATTTGTACTCCTCACATATCACGACCTCCTCCTCTGAGATTAGCTCCTATTTTTCAACTATGTCCCTCCCCACTCTGTCCATGGAGGACAGAGCGTTCTTAGATGGCCCTCTCACAGAGCAGGAAATAGCAGATTCTATTCTATCGTTTCAAACTTCAAAGTCGCCGGGCAGCGATGGACTCCCTATAGAGTTCTATCGCGACCATATTGGATGTCTCGCTCCGCAGTTATTGGAAGTATATCAGGCGGTTTTCCGGGATGGGACCCTACCCCTTTCCATGCGTGAGGCCATCATTGTGGTTCTTCCTAAACCAGGCAAGGATCCTTTGTATTGTGATTCTTACTGTCCAATTTCTCTCCTCCAGACTGACATTAAAATACTCGCTAAACTGCTTGCTAGGAGACTAAATAAGGTTATCCTGTCAATTGTACATGCTGACCAAACAGGGTTCATGCCCTGGAAGTCGACCGCATCGAACTTGAGACGCTTTTACTCCAATTTGCAGGCCATTTATGATGACGTTGGGTCCAGAATTATAGTGTCGTTAGACGCCGCTAAAGCCTTAGACTCAGTCGAATGGTCATATTTATTTCTCACTTTGGAGAAATTTGGTTTCGGTCCCACCGTTATAGATTGGGTGTGTTTGTTATATGCGGACCCTATATCTAGGGTAACAGTCAATGGTTGGATGTCAGACCCATTTCTGCTCTGCCGGGGCACCAGGCAGGGTTGCCCCCTTCCCCCCTGCTATTTGCCCTAGCAGTGGAACCTCTAGCAGTTAAAATCAGGGCAGAAAATAGCACCAGAGTGTTATCCCTATCCCCTATATGCGAAAAAATTAGTTTGTATGCCGATGACGCCCTGTTGTATATGGCAGACCCTCAGGAGTCCCTGCATGCCACCTTGGCAGTCCTGACGGAGTTTGGATCTGTTTCAGGACTGACTATAAATTGGTCCAAATCCAACATCCTGCCCATAGACGTATCCGTCCTGACGGAAAGAGCAGCTGCTCTCCCGTTGGCTTGGCAGTCTTCTATAACATATCTGGGGGTGAGGATATCCAGATCGGCTCACGACTTTGAAACAAACAATACTCCGCTCATCGCCTTCCTGCAAGCTAAAATTACTAGTTGGAATAAACTTTTGCTGTCAACCGCAGCCCAAATCAGTGTAGTCAAAATGGCACTTTTACCTAAAATCCTGTACATTCTTCAACAGGCACCGGTGTATCTTCCGGTTCGCCTGTTGGAACACCTTAGAGGCATATTACTTTATTTTGTTTGGAACGGTCGTAGGCACCGTATTGCGGCTGGACACCTGACAACTCCATGGGTTGAGGGGGGGGGGGGGGGGGGGGAGAATCCTTTCCAGATATCCAACTCTATTATTTAGCTGGACAATTGGCTCATCTGGCAAAATTGGGTGCGGAGGAGCAATTCAGAGTTCAGACGTTGATTATTTCTCCTTTCAGTAATAAATATAGACATCCCCTGCATCTCCTATTCTGTGGGACCGCATGCTCAGAGGGTAACTTAAGTGATCACCCTATCTTGAGACAGGCCCTTTTGGTCTGGAAAAAGACACATTCGCTATACTACACAGAGGGCGTTGACCCTCTTACTCCGCTCTGGCATAACAGGACGTTCCCGGGCCTACTTGGTTTGTCGCATGAAGTGGGATGGTGCGCGCTGGGTATTTGGCATAATTATTAAATCTGCGCTGCCTCAGGTGTTAAACCATTCCCAGACATACAAGCAGAATTTAATTTGCCGTCGCCTCACATTTTTACATACCTTAGAATTAAGCATGCACTCACATCCCAGTTAGGCTATTCCTCCATACTTTTTAGGCAGTTCCCAATCCCTCGCCTGATCCTCTCCCCTCCCTCTGGGCATGTGGTCTCTGGCTTTTATGCTCTTATGTCACTTAAGGCTAGGGAGGGACACATGGAGGGCATTAGGACTCGCTGGGAGGAGGACCTGGGCCCCCTAACGGACGAGACTTGGGAATCGTGTGTGTCTTCACCTAGACTGGTTTCCTCTAACTACGACAGACTGACCCAACTTTATATTTTACATAGATCTTATTACACCACCTCCATACTAAGTAAATTCCGTCCTGTCTATACAGATGAGTGCCCGAAATGTCATCGTTCCTCGGGTACCTTTCTGCACCTGATTTGGTCATGCCCTAAGATGTTGGGGTTTTGGGCTCAGGTGATACGTTTCATGAATGATGTGATGGGGTGCCCTGTTCCCCTCACCCCCACTACCTGTTTATTTGGCCAGATAGCATGAACTCAAGGCATACATTTATTTTCGTGACTGAGGTATTGTATTTCGCCAGAAAAGCTATTGTGAGGAAGTGGCTGGCATCCAATCCCCCCTCACTGGCTGAGTGGAAGGGAATGATTAATGGTGCCCTGCCACATCAAAAATGGATGTTTCGACAAAGAAACTGCATGCACAAGTTTGATGGGATATGGGGCGGATGGTTGAGCTCCCCTGGCACGGCATGCCCTACACAAACCATACAGTATGACAATCTTCCGAGCCCCTAATACGCCAATGGTTGGGACGCTCATGACGGATATGAGTCTCCGGAGTTAATCGTTTGGGACCGCTTATCTCAGCTGGCTAAAATTCCGATGCCGGAACTCACTTACGCATTACTCGTCTTCCCCGATTATCTTTTTATTTTAGTTCCTTTTTAGTATACTTGTGAGACGACCATTGATAACTTGGTCAGATATTTTACAGTCTATTTGTATAGATGTATGAATACTACTTATGTTCCTGCATGTTGCAGGATTTGTAATATTCATTCTGTAACGGTTATTCAGGTACTCTGATGTCTAGGCACTTAAGTCTCCTCTAGCCTTTTTCCTATGGACAAGCTATGTGCATATACACACCAATGTTAGAGTATTTGTGTTGCTCTCGTCCTTATCCTGAAGATACACTTGTCTCTGTGAAGATACATGTTCTTTTCTATGTATATCTTTGTACCTGTTGCAGTTACTACAAATAAAGTTTATTGTGAATTTAAAAAAAAAAAAAAAAAAAAAAAAGAACAGGGAGAAAGGAATAAAAATGGAAAAATCTCTAAATTGCATGCTGACCAATGCCAGGAGTCTGACCAAGAAAATAAATAAACTAGAATTAATAATTGCTGAAGAAAAATATGACATAGTGGGGATAACTGAGACATGGTTGGACGAGAGCTACGACTGGGCGGTTAACTTACAGGATTACAGTCTTTTTAGAAGTGACCGTAAACACCAGAAGGGGGGAGGTGTATGTCTCACATGTATTACATGTGTACGACAGGATGTAAAATCCTGTCTGAAGCCAACACTGCGGGAAGATATAGATACAGGTAATGAATATGTGGAATAACAATGGGTAAATATACATTGGGGTAACAACAATAATATAATTCTGATAGGGGTCTGCTCTAAGCCCCCAAATATAACAGAACCCATGGAAGATGTACTCCTCAGGCAAATAGATGAGGCAGCTAATCAGAATGAGGTTGTTATTATGGGAGACTAACTACCCAGACATAAATTGGGAAACTGAAACCTGTAACTCTTATAAAAGAAACAGGTTTTTGTCAATAACTAAAGATAATTACCTTTCCCAATTGGTGCAGGAACCGACTAGAGGAAAGGCCCTTCTAGACTTAATATTCACTAATAGACAGAGTAACAAAGGTTCAGGTTGGGGGGAATCTAGGAAATAGTGACCATAATATAATAAATTTCCATTTATCCTTCAATAGGGTTTTTTGTCGAGGAGCCACAAACACTGAATTTTAGGAGGGCTAATTTTATTCTGCTTAGGGAGTCCTTAAACCGTATTGACTGGGACAAAGTGTTTAAAAATAGCAGAATAATCCTGGCCCGAGCATTGAGAGATAAGAGGGCGGCCCTGTTCGTCCCTTCAATTAAGGCTTCAAAGGGAAGGATGGTACACCTCTCTGGGGATATCCTGGAGGTCTTTCGCCAATATTATTCAGATCTTTACAATCTACCACCATCTCCCGCTAGTCCGCCGTCTCTGCGGACATACCTCGCGAAAACTGCCCTACCGCGCCCCTCGGCGGAGTCCCTCGCTTCCCTGGAGGAATCTTTTTCAGAGGAGGAACTAGCGACAGCCATACAATCGCTCTCATCCGGTAGGAGTCCTGGTCCGGACGGATATACGGCCTTATTTTATAAAACCCTGAGGGTGGAATTATCTAAACCCCTCCTTGGGGCGTTCAACGCGGCTTCCTCTGACACCCCGTTTGATCAAGCCTTCTTGAAGGCCCATATAGTGGTAATACCAAAAGAGGGTAAAGACCCATCACATTGCCAAAGTTACGTCCGATTTTCTCTGATCAATACAGATGCAAAACTCTTCGCCAAATTGATAGCTAACCGCCTTAGCCCTCTGCTCACATCAATTATCCATCCGGACCAGGTGGGTTTCGTCCCATCCAGGGAGGCGAGGGACAACACACTAAAGACCTTCTCTCTCCTTCATCATGTACGGACACAGAACATCCCTTGCCTTCTCTTGTCCCTGGACACAGAGAAGGCCTTTGATAGAGTGGCTTGGCCCTTCTTACAAGGTGTCTTGGAATCGCTGGGTTTGGGTAAAGGGATCTGTGGGAAGATTATGGCCCTCTATACTTCCCCACAGGCTCAGCTTAGGGTGAATGGGGCTCTCTCTGCTCCCTTCACAATAGGGAATGGCACCAGACAGGGATGCCCCCTCTCCCCGATCCTCTATATCCTGGCGATGGAACATTTATTACAAGCCCTCAGGAATGCCCCAGAGATACAAGGCATCTCCGTAGACAACCGCCAGTTTAAGAGCTCAGCCTTCGCGGACGACCTATTACTGTATCTTACGAATCCGATGACATCTTTACCCAGCGGGGGCTGAGGGGTTTTATTAGAATATAGTTCCCACAGTAATCACAAAATAAATATGGCGAAAAGCTCGGCCCTCGGTTTCTATATCCCTCAGACCTCTCTGACGTCCTTGATGGCCTCATTCCCTTTCTCCTGGGAGTCTTCTTCCTCAGATACCTGGGGGTCCGGATCCCTTCAGACCCAGAGTTAGTTTATGAGCTCAATTTTATCCCCTTCCTTTCCAATCCCCCAAGGGATCTTTGACAGATTGTGAGC
>JAODAL010070955.1:0-15719 GCA_025379985.1 Phyllomedusa bahiana
TTTCTCATTCCCTCACTCCTTTTTAAAATTACATTAAAATCTCAATAAACAAACAGATCTAAAAATTTTAAACAGTAACCGGGATTTAATGCCCTTTTTGCTTAAAAGCGCTTTTTTTTAACTTAAAAAGTATTCATTTAACACAGCTTTCAACCAACCTGCAGAAATTCACTTTAACGTTTTGTGCGTAGTTAAGATTATGGGTTTTTACATGTGACGCTACCTTTATAAAATGGTTTTGAGGGGCTAAAAATGCACTGTATCTTTCTTTTTACAAATTTACGAAAGTTTTACTTGCCCAAAAAGATCAACACAATGATGGACATCTAATGGGTTAATAGCGCAATGGTTGGAGAGGTTTATTTATATTTTAGATTATTTCTGTTTTTCATTTGATTATTTTATTCTTATTAAATGAAAGATACATTTAAAAAATATTACATTAGACATGTCACATTAATTATTTAATAATTATTTTTATTTTTCTAATGAAAGAGGGTTCTCTCATGACAGATAGGAATTTCTTATCTGATTTTGATGAGGGAAGCCACATCGAGCCAGGCATTTACCACGCATTAGTCACAAATGCCTTATTATACAATATTATCATTCAGATAAACGGCCACTACATAGCATATGGATGGTGCACCAGTGCTTGAGCCGTTCTTTCAAAGTGGTGCAGCAGGACTAGTTCTTCATTTACCTCAAAGGACATGGCCAGGACTGTATTCTCACATGCCTAGTACAGCACATTGTAGGATGGTGGCACCAGCCAAAATTACAAAAAAAAAAATGTAATAGAAATATTTTTTTGCACAATCTTAGCCTTCTGCTGGGATTATTAGTAAAACTAGTATCTATGATTGTGAGGGGAGGAGTTTTGAACATCTGCTGCAGGGCAGAGATGACTGCTGACTGGATGAGTTGCGTTACACAGACAGAGCAGCACGCCAAGCCAGTGAGGAAGAAAGTGACGCCTCCCAGCCTGAGCATATCCATACAAGGTTGTGAGACTACTTCTTATGCTTTCTATAATTCATGATTGGACCACAAAATCATGGAGGACAGAGAGGAGAAGGTGACTAGTAGCCAAGCACTGCCCCTTTTATTTATTTGGGTGTTCCTTACACGGCTTTGTATTAGAGAAAATTCATCTGGGTCACCCAAAACGCCTTATCAAGACTTTTTTATTTATTTTGGGAAAAAAAGAGATTTAACCCTCTCAGCTGATGTACCAATAATTTATTTTCCAGAAAGCAGTGTGATGGTTATCTCCTTCCAGACATTGGATGTACCCATACTTCCTAGCGGAAAGCAACTTCCCGCAAATGGACACATGTGTAGGACCTGGCCCATGCGATCACAACATGGGAATAGCTGTATATTACAGCAATCCTCATGCCACATGACCCACACCCAGACACATGTGATTAACCTCTTAGCTGCCGCAAACACATGACACCACAGCTAAGGGAAAAAACAAAAAGGGGGGGACTCCTTCTTCTCCCTGCAGCGGGTGTGAAAGGGTCACTGCTTCTGTGTATACCAGGACGTGCCTTGGAATGTAAAGAAACAGCATCTGGGCAGTTTTGTGGATTTACCGACAGGACCCTGCCTTTGACTTTTAGTGACATGGCCAGGCCAAGTGGAGATTGACAGTTGCCATAGGAGATCATTACATACAGTTCTTACGAACACAGGATTACAAAATCCCCTATGGGGAAAAAGTGGAAAAAAATGTTAAAAAGCATAAAAAAAGCTAAAAAAGTAAAACACAAAAACGAAAAATAAAATAAAAACACATATAACCGAACGCCTTTTCCCCTTACAAATGGGCAATCGCCCCCATAAAAGAAAAAAACTAAATAAAGTACACATATTTGGTATCGCCGCATGTGTAACAATGTACCCTATAAATCTTTCATGTTAATTAACCTGCAGGATGAATGCCATAAAAGAACAGTCACAGAACTGCAATGTTTGTTCATCCCAAAGCAGTAAAGCATAAAAAATATACAAATTACCTGCATTATTAAGCTAAACATATCTATTATAGCCGCACTTGACCACTGTAAAAATTAAAACTATAAAAAACAGCTACTGAGTATTGGCTTGGGTTTTTGTTCAAAACTCCATTCCGCAAAAACCTAAATAAAAAATGAAAAAAGCCATCATATTCACCCCATAGTGGTTACCAATAAAAATATCACGCTCAATCCTGTCAAAAAACAAGCCCACAGTCGAGCTTATTTTTCCGTTATACAAAACAATATAAAAGTTTATTGTTATCAGCTATGCTGACATAAAAATGCAATTTTTTTATTAAACAGCGCAATACTATTGTGTTAAAAAAATAATAAAACATAAAAATAACACACAACAAATACCGAATTACGTGTACCTATTCACCAGAAAACAGCATGGTAAAAATTTAAATAAAAATCCAGACTAGCAGCACAACAAAAAGTCACATCAACCGTGCAGAAAAACATGAATCCCAAAAAAAGGAATGACAGAACTTGCGAATTCCTCCGACCCCCCATTATTCTATGAGCCCAATGCTAAAAAAACTATGACCCCAAACACCTGGTGCACGTGCCAAAATGCAACATATATCCCTAACTGACATCCATCGAGGGGTGTTGAATACAAAATGGGGTGACTTCTAAAAGATTTCACCTGCGCTACTTTGGAGGCTTTGCAAAGCGAACTTTTTAGGATTCGCTCATCAATAATAAGGAGAAATAAGCAGCCTGGAATATAGTGAGAGTGGAGGACGCTGAGAGCTTGGCATCCAGAAGCAAAAGACCAAAATACTTGTCAGATTCTGAATCAGAATCTGATGAGTATTTGAACAATATTTTATACTTGATTGTCATTTTTGGTGAATTTTTTGGTGTGGTTTTTGACTCAGATACAGTTTTCCATCTTTTTTTTGTCTGGCAGAGCATCACAGAGAACTGTTATTTTTTTTTAATAAAGAGCCGCGCCAAAATATGACAATATAGCTTTCTGGTCATTTTCATGCCATCCCATTGACTTAATTATAAATTTTCCACCGTTTTCGGAGTGAAATTCAGCGGAAGAACGTTCCACATTTTTTGAAAAAAGAATATCCTAGTCATATAGACTACAACTCTGATTTTCTATTGATGTTTATGGAGATGGTTTTACAGTCGGTTTTTGACTACAACCGACTACAAATTCTTGCCATGTAGATGGGCCCTTACAGCTCCTGCTATGTATCGCTACCTAGAAGACTTCCCTGTCTGTCGCACCGGCCTTTTTCAGTATGAGGATGTATTCAGACATAGCTGTCATGTTCCTGTTTATTGCTGTGACCATTACAAAATGTCATCCAGATGTGTTAGTCCTGCTGTGAATGGGCAAAAATTACAGATTTTAGTTATGGTTTTGCGGTAATTGTGCCAATAAATAGTGATGTAACAGCTAGCTATGTCAAAATACACCAAAATAAAAACGATTTACAAAAATTCCAGTCATAAACTCCCCATATAAACATTCAACTAAAAAAGACAAGATAAAGATCAGCAGCACTGCACAGTAATAAATCCGACCAGAGCTACCTTATAGCAGAACACTTGTTTAGCCAGCAGCTATTCATGTGTCTGAACCTGCCTAGGTCACAGTAAGCTATAAAATGTAGAAGTCATAGTCAGTGCAGGAGCTGACCGCAATGTAAAGTAGTATTATGGGTTATATTAAAAGGGACACAAATACACATGATGAGAACATCATTCTAACATTATACTGTACAAGTCACTGGTCAGACCACACATGGAATATTTTGCCACATATATCAAGGCAGTTGCACCAGAATTCTGGCATAAATTGTGGCAAAAATAAAATTTTACAAGCTTTACGCCACATTTACTATGTGTTTTCAGTTTCAGACACTTTTGACCCTCTCCTGATAAAGGGGGTGTGGCCTTAACAAAAGGGTGTGATTTTGTTGAAATGGGCATGGCTACAAAAATGCGTCAGAATTTTAAGCACAGATATTAGTCGGACAAGTAAGCCAACCATAAAGAAAGTACAGCTACTTAGACTAGGCAGTTCTAACCTGCGCCAGATTTATCAACACTGTGATAAGTCTGGTGCATTGTAAGACTGTCTGGTCTAACTTAAAACTGTCTTACAGTTAGACACTATTGATAAACTGTGTACAGTTTTGGGCACCAGTGCACAGGAAAAACATTGCTGAGCTTGAACAGGTTCAAATGCGTGCAAAGAAAATAATAAAAGGACTGGGTGGATTGCAATACCCATAAAGATTAGCAAGACTAGAGTTTATTTTGTTTAGAGAAAATGTCTTTGGGGGGGACATAATAAATATGTATAAATATATCAAAGGTCAATATAGAGATCTCATTCAAGATCTATTAATACCCTGGACTATATTTAGAACAAGGGGGCATCATTCTACGCCAAGAGGAAAGAACGCTTCCACATAAACATAGAATGGAATTTTTACTGAAAGAGCAATGAGATTGTGGAACTCTCTGCCAGAGGAACTTGTCATGGTGAATTTACTAACAGAATTCAAAAAGGGTCTGGGTGTATTTATACAGTGCAATAATATGACAAGTTATAATGACTAGGATTCTGGACAAGGGTAGTAGATCCAGGGATTTTTTCTGAGTGCCAGATCGGAGCCGGGAAATAATTTTTCCCCTAAAATGAGGAAAATTGGCTTCTATCTTATGGGGTTTTTGTCTTCCTCTGGATCAACACTGTAGGGCACTGAAGGGCAATAGACTAAACTGGATGGGCGTCTGTCTTTTTTCGACCTTAGAAACTATGGGGGACATGTATGAAAACTGTGTAGGTCTAAGACTGTCTTTATTGCTCATACCAACAATCAGAGCTCCCCTTTCATTTTTTCAGAGCATGATGTAAAATGGAAGCTGAGCTCTGATTGGTTGGTATAGGCAACAAAACAGTCTTCTAGACAGTTTTCATACATGTGTTCCTATGTAATTATGTAACTATATAACATACACAGTGGGTTCAGCTGGCATTCATTTAATTTTAGCAAATACAAATTGGTTGCTGCAGCACAGATATCCACAGGATTAAAATCCAAAAAATGCAATAGCACTTCCATAAGGTGAGTGGGTCAAAACTCACCCCAAAGATAGTTCAATAAAATAAATTATTGGGATGGCAGCATGTCCAAAAACTGTCTTTACTTTGACCAAATACACATACACAAATGCAATGGTTTAGCCAACAAGGGACCTTTATCAAGCTTGATAAAGGCTCCTTGTGGGCTGAAATGTTACATTTCATAAAGGCCCCTTGTGGACTGAAATGTTACATTTGATAAAGGCCTCTTGTGGGCTGAAATGTTGCATTTGTGTATTTGTATTTGAACAAATTAAAGAAATTTTTTTGGACATGTTGCCAAATACTTTATTTTATTGATCCATTTAATGTGTATGACTACCATAACTTTAAGATCCACCCAGTGATGTGGATATCCAACAAAATCCTCAACTGTGGATTTTTAACACAATATTTATTTATTTATATACAGTTTACATAATCCGCACTAAAAATCTACAGCATTAACTTCACAACATATCATAACCAAAAATCCACACAGATTGGTGCAGAACTAATGCTGCAGAGATGCTGTGGTTTTTCCACTGTGGAAAATCTACAGCAAGTGAACATGCTCTAAAGCTCTGTAATTTAGGGTATGTAGATCAGGTATCAAAAGCATCTTGGAACCATTTATTAATGTATTAAGTTCACATAACATAATACTCAGCGAGTGCTATGCTGTGAAAGGAAGCAGCCACTATTGAACCCTAGCATGGCAGAACTGCTGGGTCTTACAGACCTAGATCAGTTCTGCCAGTGATGAATTGCGAACTGCGTCCTAGCCATTCCATAACTCAAGCTAAAACACATGTATAGAAAAAACCTCAACAACTGTAAACAAAATAAAATAAAAAAGCCTCCCATTCTACTACTTTATTTTAAGTCAATTTGCAAATTTAAAGACTTAAAGGGTTGTTCCAACAAAGTCACTTCCTTAATACAGGTTGGCTTATAGCTAGCAACAAACCAACCTCTTGTGGCCATCCTTCCCATTTACTTGTCTGGTTGTTCTGAATATAGCCGAGTAAGTGTACTGGGCTATGGTGGGGTATAGAAATGAATAGTGAGGACAGCCACAAACAGCCAGCTTGTGGATAGCTGTAAGCCGAAAAAACATACAGAAAATGGGACATTACTTACTCGAAAAGCTGTAAGCCGAACTGTAATAAGGAAGTGGCTATTTGGGAACACCATTTTATAAACTAAAATGACCCAAAAAATCAGTCACATTTAAAAATTCCAGAAAAAACATATGTTAAATATTCAAATAAAGGAATTCCACAGAAAATACTGTAAAAATGTGTTTGAAGGAGACCATATTTTTATATTCTACTGACTCAATAAGACTTGCATCACGTTCCTCTATTTTGATTTTCACTTTTTTTTTTAAATGTGTGTGTTAACATATGCATTGACTTCTATGGCTTGCTATATCGCCACAGTATATGTCATTGACATCCGTTTTATCACCTTACATCTTCTGTCCTTTTTTATATAGTTTGAAGAGGTGGGGTGCTGCACTTTTTCAAGTTGTACAAAAATGTATATGGTACAGTAGCTGCTTTTAAGTGTATGCAAATGGAAATGAAATGTATACTAGTGTATGTGCCCACATTTGAATCGGTCATAAAAATATAAACAAACCTATCCAATAAAATAGCATGGAAAAATGAGTGACAGTCAACAGAAAAGCTAGTTTATAAAAAGAAAAAAAAAAGTAGAAAATGTCAAATGCATGCTTAAAACAGTATATATTTTGGATACACTCAGCATGTAGGCTAGTTTCACATTATGTTAAACCAATAGTCTGATGTACACATTTTTTAAAATAAAAACAGGCACCCAAATGTGTGTGTTATTGTAGCGGATGCTGGTAGTGGATCCACTGGACCACCGCAAGCGATGGTGTAAGCCGTACCAGGGGGCGGAATCTAAGTAGAACCCGGTTTTCACCAGAGCCCGCCGCAAAGCGGGATGGACTTGCTGCGGTGGAGAACTACCAGGTCACCCCACTGGCGTGACTTGCTTGCGGTGGCAGCCAAGGCAGTGCGTGGTACAAAATCGTGAAACGTAGGCGAAGTCGGGGACAGGCAGGAGGTCAGGACAGGCGGCAAAAGGTTCGTGGTCGAGAAAACAAAGGGGCGTAAAGGTTCGGTACACGGAAGACAGGCTATGAGGCAGAAGACCTTTTTCTAAAGGCAGTATGGCACGAAAGATCCAGCAAAGGTGGACCCGGAAGGGAAAGGGGGTTAAATAGGGTCCCTGCCAGCCTTTACCAATAATGGGCGTACTGGCCCTTTAAATCCCCGAGAGCCGCGCGCACCTAAGGCGCGGGCAAAGCGCATACCGCCGGCCAGGAGGACGGGAGGACGCGGGAGCGCAGTCAGGTAAGGGGGAAGCCGGGACCCGACCCGTGGGGCCGGCAGTCGCCGCCGGGACCCCACGGGAGGCAGGCACGAGTGCGCCCGCAGCCCAGGCGAGGGCTGGGGGGACCACTCGTGACAGTTATCATATGCAGCCTACTATAGCTGGACCTATCGACACATGGTATGTCTTTAGTTTCCGTTTCATGACCATACGTCATGTATAGTGTTGAGCGATTGCGTTGGCTATCGAGATCGATCGATAGTCGATAGTCGGCCGCTATCGATAAGGTTTTTCGATAGTGAGCATCGATTATGCGCGATGACCATTAAAGTCTATAGGAGAGCAACAACACCTTCATTATTACACCCAAACAAGGCTGGAGAAGCTGAAATTAACATCCACAACAGTCAAATGGATACGTGCTACATCTTAGGCAACACACTTAGGTTATAAAAGTCACAGAAAAAAAGTCACAGACATTCACTATCCCTGTCATGTACCACAGCCTGACCCTTAAACCTGCATCACCCACAAATTAAAAAGTGCCAAGGCAGTATGATTTGAACCATCATGTCACTTGAACTGGACCTTGAATATCCCTGTCCTGGAACGCAGCATGAGCCCCAAACCTGCATGACCCCCACATTTTAAAAGTGCCGCAAAAAGGAGTCTTTCAACCACCATTTTAGTTGAACTGGACATTGACTATACCTGTCCTGGGCCACAGCATGAGCCCCAAACCTGCATGACCCCCACATTTAAAAAGTGCTGGAAAAAGGAGTCTTTCAACCACCATTTTAGTTTCACTGGACATTGACTATACCTGTCCTGGGTCACAGCATGAGCCCCAAACCTGCATGACCCCCACATTTAAAAAGTGCCGAAAAAAGGAGTCTTTCAACCACCATTTTAGTTTCACTGGACATTGAGTAAACCTGTCCTGGCCACAGCATGAGCCCCAAACCTGCATGACCCCCACATTTAAAAAGTGCCGGAAAAAAGGAGTCTTTCAACCACCATTTTAGTTTCACTGGACATTGACTATACCTGTCCTGGGCCACAGCATGAGCCCCAACCTGCATGACCCCCCACATTTAAAAACTGCCGGAAAAAGGAGTCTTTCAACCACCATTTATTTTCACTGGACATTGACTATACCTGTCCTGGGCCACAGCATGAGCCCCAAACCTGCATGACCCCCACATTTAAAAAGTGCCGGAAAAAGGAGTCTTTCAACCACCATTTTAGTTTCACTGGACATTGACTATACCTGTCCTGGGCCACAGCATGAGCCCCAAACCTGCATGACCCCCACATTAAAAAGTGCCGGAAAAAGGAGTCTTTCAACCACCATTTTAGTTTCACTGGACATTGACTATACCTGTCCTGGGCCACAGCATGAGCCCCAAACCTGCATGACCCCCACATTTAAAAAGTGCCGGAAAAAGGAGTCTTTCAACCACCATTTTAGTTGAACTGGAAATTGACTATACCTGTCCTGGGCCACAGCATGAGCCCCAAACCTGCATGACCCCCACATTTAAAAAAGTGCCGGAAAAAGGAGTCTTTCAACCACCATTTTAGTTTCACTGGACATTGACTATACCTGTCCTGGGCCACAGCATGAGCCCCAAACCTGCATGACCCCCACATTTAAAAAGTGCTGGAAAAAGGAGTCTTTCAACCACCATTTTAGTTGAACTGGACATTGACTATACCTGTCCTGGGCCACAGCATGAGCCCCAAACCTGCATGACCCCCACATTTAAAAAGTGCCGGAAAAAGGAGTCTTCAACCACCATTTTAGTTGAACTGGACATTGACTATACCTGTCCTGGGCCACAGCATGAGCCCCAAACCTGCATGACCCCCCACATTTAAAAAGTGCCGGAAAAAGGAGTCTTTCAACCACCATTTTAGTTGAACTGGACATTGACTATACCTGTCCTGGGCCACAGCATGAGCCCCAAACCTGCATGACCCCCACATTTAAAAAGTGCCGGAAAAAGGAGACTTTCAACCACCATTTTAGTTGAACTGGACATTGACTATACCTGTCCTGGGCCACAGCATGACCCAGGGCCGGAGTTACAGTGGGTGCGGTGAAAGCCCAGGCTGGCGTCCGTCATCTATTAACACGCAGGTTAAAATGCCCTGATGACGCAGCAACGAAAACTGTCGTGCTGAAGCAGAGTGCGGAAGCGGAAGTGTGAGAACTCCAGCCTTCCTCTGTACACAGTCAATACCTGGGTAGCGCTTGCCCCTCCGTATGAGTGTGGACCAATTGAGCTTCACTTGGAAATACTGGTGGTTAACGCTCCTGTTACACCCAGGTGCCCTTTATCTTGGCATTCTTTTTCTCATTTTACTCAACGTGCTGGAGGAAATGGTCTCTGTACTTGGTCTCTGTCCGTGCTCCATACTCCATGTCCTCTGAATAACCTACATCTGGTCAAGTTTTCCTGTACCTCCCTTGTACAATTCAGAGGAATTTTTTTAACAGCTATTTTGTACATGCAAGTTTTTTAGTACTTTAATTCTAGAAAACACATTTTTAAAATAGGATGGAATCCCACCATGTCTTTGTTTCTCTTTTTTTCATTGTATTAAATGGGTTGTCTCAATACAGGGATTGATAGCTATGTTAAAGATCTTGCAAAAACAAGTCATTTTGCAATATGTGTCCATTAACAGTGTCCTACCTATTCCTGTTTCTGACAGCACCATCACCCTTGAGCCACTCTTGACAATTGTGAAGAACAAATGTCTGTTAGAAACAACATTTTTTAGAATAGGACCTGTAGTATAGCTGCATGTCACAGCAAAATGCCCCCAAAAATTCAAAGCATGACCCTTGAGCCACTTTGGTCAATTGTGAAGAACAAATGTCTGTTAGAAACAACATTTTTTTTATAATAGGACCTGTAGTATTGCTGCATTTCAAAGCAGCATGACCCAAAAAATTATAAAAATGACTTCTCAGCCACTGTTAAAAATTGTGAGGGAGAAATGCCACTTAGAAGCCACATTTCTGTTACAAAGGACCATGATTATTGCTGTATCTCACAGCTACATGACCCCAAAAAATTATAAATATGACTTCTCAGCCACTATTAAAAATTGTGAGGGAGAAATGCCACTTAGAAGCCACATTTCTGTTCCAAAGGACCATAATTATAGCTGTATCTCACAGCAACATGACCCCAAAAAATTATAAATATGACTTCTCAGCCACTATTAAAAATTGTGAGGGAGAAATGCCACCAAGAAGTCACATTTCTGTTCCAAAGGACCATGATTATTGCTATATCTCACAGCAATATAACTGCAAATAATAATCCCTGTTAAAACATAACTTTTACTAGACTTGCTAAAAATATTAATATCTTAACCCCTATATATTACCACTACAACCTAGAGAACAGCATCGTGCACTGCCCCCGCAGGGGAGTAATCCCCCGAAAAAGGGGCGCTCCGCTTTAATGACAGGCAATGTCACTACAGCTGATAAAACCTTTATATCCCACATCCCACGCTTTTTCCCCCGTACTGTATGGGGTTTTCTCAGGGTTTCCTAAAATTCGCTTGGGAAAAAGAATACGCTATATACAACGCATAACTACAACACATGTATTTTCCCATTCAGGTTGGATAAGTAACGTACTTAGCTTAATTCGCCGGTATAAAGACAAATCCCCAGCTCCCTAGAAATGCTGGCACCAAGATAAGAGGGATCAGAAAAGGGGTTGTCTCTTTCTCCCTTATAGTCTTAAATGACCCCGCAAATTAAATATACAACCCCGGGGTTTTTGCACAAAGGGAATTTTTTAACCCCTTTTCCGGGTTCCCCCATTAGTATGATGCAGATTTCCTGCTCATTTTTTACCCGGGCTTCCCGGGGAATTCACTCGCGCCCGGAAGTGAAACGCCATGCATTCCGGTCAGCCCCGCCAAATCACACGCGCAATGCCAAAAACCCGGGGCAAAAACCCACGCGGCGCCCCGCCCAAAAAGTGCACTGCGCACAGGAAACACAAATGCCGTTTCCTAACCAAGCTCCCGGGAAATCCCCCAAAATTTTAGTCCCAGTTACCTAGAGTTCAGATGCACTCCCAATGCACTCACTGACTGCAGCCACACAGTAAAAAACTTTGGCAAATGTACCCTTTAATGACCCCACTTTCATCTGCCATATTATGATTAAAAAACTAATGGGCAAACCTTTAAATGTTTCCCCGAGCAAAAAACATACATACTTTTTTTTGACACGGGCTTAAAGCGGAGCAAAAAACACAAAAGGGGTACAAAAATTCATTGTCCTCACTACATAAATTTATCAATCTGTAGCAATCAATGAAAAAAAAATAAAAAATTAAAGATATGAACTGAACATATTATTGGTCGGCTTAAAAAATCAATAGGGGTCCTCGTGAAGAGTGCGAACAGGACAAAGCAATGTGAACAATACAAAGCAGAGTCTATTCAATAAAACAACCAAATTGTAAAGTCTCATTTACCCCTTTTTGGTTTGAACAGAATCCATACGATAAATCCTTTGGGGCCCCCTTACACAAAATCGTCTATCCCATTCTCCCCTCTGGGGATGGTCTTACAACTTCTAAAACCAAAAAAGCGCAGAGTTTTCCCATTCACCATGTGATTTTTCCCACACTTTCGAGCTACGGGTTTTCCCTTTCATTTCGATGTTCCCCAGAGTTCCCCCCCCCTTTTTTTTAAATTTCCCCTTTTGTTTTTCCAAAAAAAAATTTGATGGGCGGGAGCATTAAACATAACAAAATTAAGCGTTGTCACACTAACAGATAAGTCTATTATTATCAAACCCCCCCGAAAAGGGGGGGAAATAAGTCATATTAAATCATGACAGTACAAACAGATGTGTAACGATCTGCTTAAGGACAAAAGGATTATGATATTTTACCAAAGATCAACAACAGCCTTTACTATAAATTTAGAGAGGATACTCGTGGGGGTTTTTTAGAGATGGGTCTTATATCAAAAACAAAATTTTAAAAAATTTTGATGCCTTCAAAACCCCCAAATACGACTTTTTTTCGATCCCTAAGACCATAAGGCGTACCCCACAAAAAGGGAGCCCCATATCTCGGGTGTGGGATCAATTACGAAAAAATGTGGGGATCTACATGATAACATTTTACGGGATTTCGTAATTACATTGCCTTTTTACATAAAAAATACTTCAATCTTTTGCGTAAATTAGAAGGGATCAGTTAATAAAGAATACTTTTGGGGCTCCAAAGTAAAAGCCTAACAGTAATTTTCCACATGAAAAGGTATTCGGGCATTTGAATTTTTTCTGTCCACAAGAAGTATAGAATTTCGGGCCCTAATGTTTTTGCATTAGACTATTGTTTTTGACTACGGCATAATTACTTTGTCTTTTGCAAAAAACCCTTTCCACCACTCGGGGGCACTGCAATGGGTACTCCGCCCCCCCGCATATGCAAATTTTTTTCCCTGGGCTGGTGGAGTACCTTGGTATCTCAACCGGAGATACCAAGGCCCCCCCCAGATATTATTTGGGGGGGGGAACATTGATACATCAAAAATCTCTGGAAGGTACAAGATTCATTTTGAGGATTTTTTTGCACAACTCAACAAAAACAAAATCGGGGCTCTTCCATTTTAAATAGAGAGAGTTTACCTTTTCTGGGTGTCCTTATTATCAAAGACGAATGGTAACATTCATACAGATATATATGGGGAAAACTACAGCAACTAACACTTTTACCTGGGAAAAGTTACCATCCATTTTTAAACCCTGCAAAGAGAAACCGAAAGGGAATTTTGAGAGTCCCAAAGAAATTTCTCCAGAATGAAGGGGTTTTAGGAGACAGTCAGGTATTTTGAGAGAGAGATTTCTTAATCAAGGATACCTACAAAAGTCCTGGAACACCTTTTTGGGATGCACAAAAACAAAAAGGGCAACTCATTTCAGGGGAAATCCCAGGGAGATAAAGAGACCCAAAGGAGCACGTAGTTCAACCTTTGATGATAGAAATCTAGAAGAATCAATACCTCAAAAAATATTGGGGGATTTTGATGTTAGACCAGGATCTAAAGGTATCTTCCCCCCACCCCCTCGTAACTTTTCGGGAAAGGGAATCCATCAAAGATAGACGGCCAAGCCACTAACACCCAAAACCCTCTCAAGGGACCTGGTTTAAAAAGGAAACCCATGGGCATGTTCAAATGTGGGGAAGGGTGGGTACCGCCCCCTATGTACAAAAAACCCAAAAACCCTTTACAATGCCTAAAAAAGGGAAAACAATTTTTTTTCCGTGATTTTGCCAAAGAGGACAGAAAGGGTAGTTTTTTATTGTATATGCCCTCCCACTCAATAAAATTGGGAAAAACAGAAACATTTTAAAAAAAGGGGGGCGAAATCTGGGGGACATACAAATAGAAGAGAACACCTAGCTCGACATTTTGGGGAAAACACAATGGTGAAGGGGAATCTCTGCGCTTTTTTTTTGGGTTTTTAAAATTGTAAACATCCCCCAGAGGAGGAAATGGGATAAACAATTCGTGAAGGAAGCCCAATGGATTTACGTAATTTTTGTTCAACCAAAGGGCCAAAAAAGACTTTACAATTTTTTTTTTATTTAAAGACTCTGCTTTGTATCGTTCACATTTCTTTGTCCCGCCACCTTCACAGAGGGCCACTATTGTTTTTTCAAGCCTCCAATGAAAATTTTCAGTATCATATCTTTAAAATTTTTTTTATATTCATTGATTGCCTACAGATTTATAATTCATGTCAGTGAGGACAATAAATTTTGTACCCCTAATTTTGTTTTTTGGGTCCGCTTTTTGCCCGTGTCAAACCATTTAATCTAGATTTTGCTCGGGGAAAACATTCACAAATGTTCCCCACAATCTTTACACATACATCATGGCAATGAATGGCTCATTAAAGGGTAAAATTTGGGCCCCTTTTTTTTACTTTCTGCTATCATAGTGCAGTTGGGGGGTGCACTAAACCAAGGGAAAGGACTACAAATATGGGGCGATTCCGGAGCTTGGTTAAAACGGGATTTTTTGTCTTCCTGACATGCGCATGCACTATTCTGAACCCGGGCGCCGCGTGGTTTGGCCGCTTTCCATTGCCTGTCGATTTCCCGGGTGGCTGACCGGAAGGACAGGCGTTTTTACTTTCCCGGGCATCCACTGAATACCGAACGCCGGGTAACCATGAGCAGTAAAAACTGCATACATACTAATGGAACCTGGAAAAAGGGCAAAATCATTACCATCTATGTCAAACACGGGATCTGTATAATTTTTAAAATTTTCGGGGTCATTTAAGACATAAAAGGAACAGGACAATCCTTCCTTTTATCCCCTTACTTGGGTGCCACATACAGAGAGCTGCGGGGTTCATGTCTTTATACCCGCAGCACTTAAGCAAGTACAGTTCCCTTACCAACCCCGAAAAGGGGAAATACATGTGTTGTATATCGTTGTAAATTTTGCGATTCTTTTTTTCCCAAGCGAATTAAAACCCCTGATGAACCCTAATACAGTAGGGGAAACACTCGGGATAGCTGGGGTATAAAGGTTTTTTAACACGCTGTAGTGACATTGCCTGTCTTTAAAGGAGCCGCCTTTTTCGGGCAATACTCCACTGACGGGCATGCAAAAGTATCTGTATCATCTAGGTATTATGGTAATAAAGGGGTTAAGATATTAATATTTTAGCAAGTCTAGTAAAAGTTATGTTTTAACAGGGATTATTATTTTTCAGTGATATTTTTTTTTAAACCCTGTTCATATAAATTTGAGTATTTCTGATCTCACAGCAACATGACCTCAAAACCATTGCAATGCGAAAACTTCTTAAGATAAAGTGAGTAAATGGAATACGGGGTGTCCATGAAACCTTGCTGTCTTTTACAGCTCCTCACAGCAAAACCAGCAAAAAAACGTTGGGAAAAAAAAAATAAAAATTGCAGTAAGGAAAGATCATTCTAAAAAAAGTTTTTCAAGGGACCATTTCTGTTTAAAAGGGAAAGTGAATAGACGGCAAATAATCGGGGACCCGCAATTGGGGCCACAACATCCAAGATCCATTCCCGATTCATCTTGATGAAAGTCAAAAAAAGATCCACATAAACTGGGAAAGCGGATGCGTTTTTCTGTAAAGACTCCTCCCGCTGTGCTGAAGTCCGCCAGATATACCG
>JAODAL010070956.1:0-15718 GCA_025379985.1 Phyllomedusa bahiana
ATAGAGAACTATGGATTACGTCTCTCCCTGCTCGGCAAATCCGCCGCGGGGGGAGATAAGCGACATGTGAATTACTAGCGGCATATACGCGCCGCTAGCAATGAAAGTCTATGGGCCGGCGAGGTGCCGCCCCCCGCTCCCGTCCACACGGCGTAATTGCGGGGCGTAATTATGCCCCGCAAATAAGCCGTGTGAACTCAGCCTAAAGGTGCTAAAACTTTATAAACACCCCTTAAAATGCTTCATTTTGGAAACGACACCCCTTAAGGAATATATTCAAGGGTATAGTTTGTATATTGACCGCACTGGTGTTTCAGATTTTTTTTTTTTAACGTTGGGCTGTGAAAATGGGAAAAAAAAAGTTTTCCCTATAACAATCTCCAATTTTACCTGTAAATCTTTTTTTTTATTACACAAGGAAACTTGGAAAAAAAAAAAAGCACAATTTTTTTTCAAGTTCAGCAATGTGGGTGCAAACTGTGGGTGTAAACTGCTGCTTGGGTGCATGGCAGGGCGTACAAGGGAGGGAGTGATATTTGGAACGCAAATTTTGGTGGGTGCCATGTCGCATTTGCAAAGTCACCCCATTTTGGATTTAACACCCCCGTGGATGTATTGTGCATTTCAGACCCACACGTGCTCCAGTTTTTTAGCATTGGACTGTGAAAATGGAGGGGGGGGGGGGGGGGGTGGGGGGAGGCGCAAGGCCAAACAAAAAAGGCGGGCCACCATTGTTTTTTGTTATAGTTATCATAGTCCGATAGCCATAACTTACTTTATCCGTACAAGAAGCTGTATAAGGACTTGTTTTTCACGGGATGAGTTGACTTTTTCATTGGTACCATTTTGAGGTTCTTATAACGCTTTGATCAATTTCTCAAGGTTTTTGGGAGGTGGAATGAAGTACATACAGCAATCCTGGCAGTGATTTTTACAGCGGTCACCATGGGGTATAAATTAAATGCTAGCTTTACTCAGCAGGTCGATACGATTACTGCGATACTCAACTTGTATTTTTTGTTTTGTTTTACACAATAAATACGTTTTTGCATCACCATGGAAAAAAATTGGACCACAAAATTGTGGTTTTTTTTGTCAAAAAAGTCCCATCTATCCCAAAATGGTACCAATAGAAAGTACACTTCAGGCCACAATCAATGCCCCCTCCCTGCGTTCCATAGGTGGAAGAACAAATAAGTTATTGGTCGCAGAAAATGACACTGGGCAATTTAAAGAATAGAAGGATGTTTGGATTTTTTTTACGGTACTAAAACATAACCAAAACCCTACAAATAATTTATTTTTTTTAATTTTGCGCCACTTGAATTTTTACGGTTTTCCAGTATATTCTCTGGTACAGTGAAGAACACCAGTAGAAAATACAGGTCTATGTAGGTGGAAAAAAAAAAAAAAAAGTTATGGCTCTTGGAAAGTAAAAATGAAGATCACAAATACTATTGGCAACATAAGTATTTTAAAATCATTCTTTACTTGTATCAATAATTTAGTAACCAATCTTTACAGAGCCATTTGGCTTACCGCACATTAGTGAAACACGCTCATCATCATTTGGAACGAAACACAGGATGTATTCATACACTCAGTTCATATTCTTTAGGAGATGTGCCGAAGCACTTGTTGCACTGCACCCGCTGCTGCAATGTTTCAAAGGCTGAACGCCTTTGAATGAATACATCTTGTGTATGCCATCTTATGTTGCCAATAGTATTTATGTGATGTTGTAAGGAGTGGGGACTCCTGGATTGGCATGCAATTGTGAAGCACACATTAGAAGGAAAAAAGGGAAACGTATTCAATTTATTAAAAAAAAAATGAAGAGCCATATTTTTTTATTGTGTAAAAACAATATTTATGCATTGCCATCTTCCGATAGCCATAACTTATTTTTTCATATACAGAGCTGTGTAAGGGCTTTTTTGTGTGGGACGAACTGACATTTTCATTAGTACTACTTTAGCGCAATTCGGTAACTTTTTGGCGGTGTTATGCATTCATCGGGCGGATTAAGTAATGTGACAGAGTTATAGGCTTAGACAAAAAATTCCATTGGATGTCAGCATCAAATCGCTTCTTTTAATATAGAATCAAGAGTGCAACGTTTCGGTTCAACATGGTGCAACGTTTCGGTTCAAAAAACAGACACAGCAGAGCCTTTTTCAATCTGTGTCTGTTTTTTTGAGCTGAAACGGTGCACCATGTCTGTACTCTTGATTTAATATTAACCCCTTACCGCCGGAGCCAGTTTTGGCCTCTCTGACAGAGCCCCATTTTTGAAATCTGTCATGTGTCACTTTATGTGAAAATTTAACTTTTTGATACTTTTACCTATCCATGTGATTCAGAGATTTTTTTCTCGTGACACATTGTGCTTTAAGATAGTAAGAAATTTTGGTTTCCAAAAAAATGCTTGTTTATTTGTGAAAAATATAAAAAATCGTAAAAAAATTTGAAAAATTTACCAATTTTAAACTTAAAAATTTTTCTGCCTGTAAGACGATAGTTATTCCACTGAAAATAGTTTATAACTAGCATCTACCTATGTCGGGCTGTAGTTTGGCCTAATTTTTTAAATGTCTTTTTTTTTTTTAACGACATTAGGGGCTTAGAAATTTAGTAGTAATTTTAAATTTTCAACAAAATTTGCAAGGACACATTTTTTAGGGACAGTCCCAGTTCTAACGTGACTTTCATTGACCTGTATGTTAGATACCCCCATAAATGACCTCATCTAAAAAAACTAAACCCCTTAAAGTATTAAAAACAGCATTTAGGAAGTTTATTAACCCATTAGGTGTTTCACAGGAATTAAAGCAAAGGGGAAGTGAAGTTTCAAAATTTTATTTTTTTTTGCAGGATTTTCAATTTTTTTTGCATTATTCACAAGAATACGGTAAATGTGATCAGGGAAATGCAAATTAATATTGATTCCCCAGATTCTGCCGTTTTCAGAGATATACCCATATGTGGCCCTATTTGGCATTATTTTGGCTCAACCACAAGCCCAGAATATGAGAGCACCTACTGGACTCTGGGGTCTCTTTTTTCATTACGATTTTATTTTGGGGCCCATTTCAGTTTTGCGGACACCCAAAGGGCTAAAAATTAATAAACTCCCAAAATTTAAAAAATACCCCAAAATTGGAAACTACACCCCTTAAGGAATATATCCAGGGTGTAGTGAAGGAATATTCGAACCCCCACAGGTGTGTCACAAAAAATTTTAAGCGTTAGGCTGTGAAAATTTTAAAAACTTTTTTTTTTTTTTTTCCAATAATCTGCAATTTTAGTTTGAAAAATTTATAATTTTTACAAGCATCCTGGTAAAAAAACACCCAAAAACCTTGTTACGCAATTTCTTCCAAGTTCACCCAATACCCTACATGTGGGTGAAAAACTGCTGTTTGGGGGCGCATGGCAGGGCGTTAAGGGAGGGAGTGTTTACTTGGATTTTGGAACGCAGATTTTGGTGGGGCCATGTCGCATTACAAAGCCCCCAAAATACCAACGGTGGAAACCTTCCAAAAGTCACCCCTTTTTGGATTCAGCAAGCCTCATAGATCTCATCTAGGGGTGTTTTTGTGCATTTTGGGTGCACATTGTTCCAAAGTTTTTTTTTTTTGCATTGGGCTATGAAAATGAGGGGAAAAAACGCCAGTTCCGCCATTTTTTTTTTGGGCTTCAATTTTAAAACATTCGCCGTGCAGTATAAGGGGGATAGGAATTTCTTTACTATGGGGGTCGGAAAAAATTGCAATGATTATAGATTTTATATAGTTTTTTTATTTTTTATTATTTTACACAATAGAAATCGGTCTATAAAAAAAAGCGTATTTATGTTGTCATGTTCTGATATCCAAAACGTTTTCAGTTTTCTGTATACGGAGCTGATTAATGGCTTGTTTGTTGTGGGATGAGTTGACTTTTTTTATTAGTACCATTATGGGGGGCATATCCGCTTTGATCACTTTTTTATTAAGGTTTTTGTGAGGCTTTTTGAACAAAAAATACAGCATTCCTGGTAGTGTTTTTTATTTTTATTTTTAACTACCGGTCACCTTGCAGTATAGCTGACATGCTAGTTTTTACTCGTAGGCCCGATACGATACAGCGATCCCCAAATTTGTATTTTTTTTAATGTTTTACTGCTTTTACCAATAAAAACACTTTTAATTTCAAAAAGGAAAACATTTTTTTGCATCGCCATAGTCTGAGAGCCATAACTTTTTTATTTTTATGTGTATGGAGCTGTGTTAGGGCTTGTTTTTGCGGGATGAGTTGACGTTTTTATTGGTAACATTTTGGGGGACCAGACTTTTTGATCAGTTTTAAATCCGTTTTTTTGGAAGGCAGGGTGAAGAAAATACTCAATCCTAGTAGTGTTTTTTAATTTTTATTTTTCACAGCACTCACCGTGCAGTATCCATGACCAGTTAGCTTTACTCTCAGGGTCGATACGATTACGGCGATACCCTATTTATATAGTTTTTTTTTAATTTGGAAGCACTTTTAAAAAAAAAATAGTGTTTTTATTGTGTTAAATAATTTTTTATGCATCGCTGTCTTCTGAAGCCCTAACTTTTTTATTTTTCCGTATACAGAGACGTGTAAGAACTTTTTTTTTGCGGGATGAACTGGATTTTAATTGGTACAAACTTTGGCGTTTATATGAGTTTTTGATCGCTTTTTATTCCATGTGCTGCAGGATGCACAAAAATCGCAATTCTGTGACTTTGTTTTTGTTTTTTACGGCGTTCACCATACGGGTTAATTAACATGAAAGATTTATAGGGTGGATCGTTACGCACGCGGCGATACCAAATATGGGTACTTTATTTTTGATCTTTTTTGGGGCGATTGGCGTTTGTAAAGGGGAAAAGGGCAGTTTTATGTGTTTTAATTTTATTTTTTGCTTGTGTTTTACTTATTTTTTTTACTTTTTCACATTTTTTAATTTTCCCCAGTGAGGATTTGTAACTGCAAATCCCCACTGGGGAAAAGCAATCATTAGATTGCTGTTTAAAGAGGCGATCTGTGCACAGCGTTACTGCTGTGCATAGGTCGCCATGGCAACTAGGGGACACCATTCCCACAATGCATTGTGGGCATGGTGACGTCACCAGACTACCCGGATGCATTCAGACAGCATCCGGGGAGTCCGGTAGGAGACAGGCGAGTGCCTCGCCGATCGTAGGCAGAGGGAGCTCACTCCTCCTGCCTGCGGCATCATTATCGCGGCCATGACAGGCTGCGGTAATGATGCGTTTTTTCACCCGCGGCCGGAGCTCACTCCAGCCACGGGTGATACGGCATGCGGCCAGCGTTTAAAAATTTCCACTGGTTCCATGCCGCGATCGCGCGCGGCTCCCCGCAAGCCCGCCGATCGCCAGGGCGTATGCATACGTCCATTTGCGGGAAGTCACTTCCCGCTAGGGCGTATGCATACGCCCAATGTCGGGAAGGGGTTAAAAGAAGTGATTTGATGCTGACGTCCGATGGAATTTTTTGTCTGGATCTTTGATGGTGACTATTGGGCTATTTCACTAAAGGACAATCTGTTGCATCTCTGCTTTTTGGATTTGGGAGACTTCAGTGCTGACCCGCCTGTGAGTTTGGATTGAGATTTATAGGCTTAGTCATTTCATCACGCAGCAATACCAAATATGCGTCCTTTATTTTTAGGGCAATTGGCATCCCTCTGTCTGGCCAATGCAGACAGACGAAGCTCCCTCCCTCTGTCTACCCCTTAGCTGCCACTATCCCAATTGACCACAGCAGATAAGGGGTTAATCGCCTGCTAACGGAGTGAGCTCCGGTCGTGGATGACCGAGCAGGGGGCCCGGTTGTACTATACAGCTGGTTACATGCTCCACTTGTGAGCCCACATGATGTCCAGAAAGTATCCACACGTCCATTTGTGGGAACACCTTCCCAGCCAGGATGCATAGCTATGTCCAATGTCGGTAAGGGGTTAAAATATGACAATTTTTCCTGTATGGTGAACACTGTAGAAGATTAAAAAAAAATCCCAACATCAAAATAGGGGGTTTTTGTGTCACTTTGCATCCCCCAAAAAAATGAAAAAAAATTTTAATTAAAAAAGAAAAATTTCAAATACCCAAAACGTTACCAAAAAAAAAATTACCTTACAGCCCGCAAAAAAAATACCCCGCACTTGGTTCCAAAGTAAAAAAAAAAAAATTTTTGGTCCCCACAAAATTGCACAGCAAAACATAGAATAAGTTTTAAAAAGTACTAAAACAAAACAAAAATTTTTTACAAATTTTGGTATAAAATTCTGACCGGGCAAAACACAGCCCCCAAAACATTTAACCCTAAAAAAACCCCAAAAACCCCTGAAAAAAATTAGCAAAATTTTGCTTTTTTTTTTCTTTTTTTCCCAAACCTCACCGGGGAAAATTAATAGGGTACTGTCAATGGCACCCGGTAAAAAGAACATTTTTCTGAAAAAAAAAAAAAAAAAAAAAAAAAAGAGCCCCCAAACATTTTTTGGGGAAACCCCGGGAAAAAAAATTTTTGGTCAGGGGTTCTTAAAAAGGGGGGGGAAAAGAGAAAAAATTGCTGCGTCATTAGGGGGTTTTAAAGAGGTTTTAATCCCCATAAAACATCAATCCCCGTTTTTTTTCTGTATTTAAAAAACACCTTTTTAAAACCTTTGGGAATTGCTCCAACCCCCCTGTCTGTTCAAAACAGGGGTTTTGGAGCCTTTTTCTAAGATTGGTGCAGTGCCAATCCCCAAAATTGACTATTATCTTTTTAATACCCATCGTGTGTATAGTGGGAAAACCCAATTGAGAAGAAAAAAAAAATCCCTAAACAAAAAAAAAAATAAATTTGAAAGCAGAAAGGGCTGGGGCCCACGAGTTCCCGGGATTTGTAATGGGGAATTATGTTTTTGATGTCACTCCCTGGGGGAAACAGTGGGGGCACTAGAGCTTTGCCTGTAAAAAAGATTGTAAAAAATGTCCCCAAAACAACCCCTTTAAAGCCAAGGGCTAACACCCTAAAAGGGGGGCCCAATGCCACATCTTACATGTATACACTAAAACAGAGAAAAAATTAAGTCCACACTTTAAACCTTGTTCACTTTTTTTTTTCAGGACTAACCAATTTTATGTGTAAATCCCTTTTCCTTTCAAAATTTTTGCGGTCACTTGAAATTTCCTTTTTTTTGAAAGAAAAGAAAAAATTTTTTTTTTTAAATGAAGCTAACATTAAATAACCCAAAAAATCCCTCTATACATTGTTAATTTTGGTAAAGGGAAAAAATTCAGCTGCAAACTCTGGTTTTTTAATGCAATATCTACAAGGTGTTTTGAGGCCTTTTCCAACAACCATCACTCCAGTGTTCAAAAAGGGTTTTACGCGTTTGATAACTGTGAAAAGGCGGCTTTTTTGAACACCCTTAAAAACCCCTTTGTGAAAAGTATGTTACCCACAGCTGAAAACAGTTTTGCTGTTTAGAGAAGCTAAAAAACTGCCCTTTCCCTTTGGCTATTTTGAAAATTTGGAGCATTACATTTTTTTGGTTCGATTAAACTAAAAAGGGCCCCAAAAAAAGGAACTTTCATTTAAAACTGACAGTTATTTTTGTTCTGGAAAGAAGGCTTTCCATCAAAGGGAAATTCCCAAGAATCTGAAGATTTCCTACAAGGTGTGTATATTTCCCTTCAGAGGAGAGCCCCAAACAGGCTTAAACCAAGAAGAAAGAAAGGGGAAATGCCCCCCCGTGCACAACAAAAACAAGAAAATTTACAGTTTTTTAAATTTGAGAAATCGATCCTCAGGGGCCCAACGGGCAGCTTTATTAAATATTACCTGCAAAAACCCCCAGTGCCCAACATCTACAGGAAGGGGCGACCCCGGGGATCCCTGGCCTTCGGGGCGAGTGGAAAAGAAAAAGCAATATCTGAGACGGCAAAAAAAAGGGAAAAGATTAATAGGGGCTAAAGAACCCCAGACATTGGACAGAGGAAGTTTTGGAAAAAATTTAAGGACAGACGGATCGAAGTTTGAGGTTTTTTGGGGATAACACAGAATAACTTTTGTGAACGCAGAAAAAAATTTGAAAGATGCGGGAAAAAAGTGCCTGAGCCATCTTTTAAAGGGAAAGGTGGAGGTCATGTGTGGTTTGGGGTTCCTTGGTGTGGAAAGTGGGAGATTTCTACAAGGAAAAAGGGGAAATTTTAAATTTTAAGGGAAAGGCTTTTTCACTCCATTTTGCAACGCCATCCCATCCCTTTGGGGACAGCGCTTGATTTCATCCTGCAAAGGACAATGCCCCAAAGGCACACCCCCAAAATTTATGCAAAAAACTATTTAGGGAAGAATCAGGCACCCGGGTATTCAAATCTGTAATGGGGGCCCCAAAGGGGCAGTCACCAGATTTTAAAACCCCATTGAGCTGTTGGGGAGAAAATTTTGGGACCATTGGTACGCGAAAAGAAACCCAAAACCCAACCCAACTTGTGGGGGGGCTGCGGGAAAAGCAGGGGGGAAAAATTTTCCCCAAGTCCCCTCGAAAATTAAAAAACAGCTAAAAGGCCAAAGGCCCCTGCAATGCTGGAATTTGCTACAAAGGGAAATTCTTTAAACGAAGAAAAAGTTTGAAGTAGAAAATTACTATTTCAAATAAAAAATAAAATTTTTTTTAAAACCCCTTGTCAATGTCTGGAGGATATTTCAAACCCATTTCAACACTTGATAAATAAAGTGTGAGTTTTCAGGAAAACAAAAAAATTGTCGGGGTGCCCCCAAAACCCTTTGGGAATGGTAGTGTAGGTTTAGTACCCCTCCCCTTTCCCCATTTTTCCCACTCTGTTCAATCTGCTGTTTCCAGGAAAAAACCTGGGTCTGGGCTTCAGTAGAAAATCCTTTGGCACCCTTTTTAATAAAAAGGGAAATTTGGGTGTGTAATGTATGGATTTCCGGGTTACACCAGACCCATCCCCTTTTCGGGCCCCAAGAAAAAGGGGCCCCTCAATTTAAACTGCTTGGCTGCCTAAATTTTCCCATTATTTCTTAGATCCATATTAGTTAAATTTTTTGATGGCGATTTGGGGCCATTGGTTGCAGTGAATGCGCGTTTTATGGGCAGCTTCCAAAATACTTTTTTTAAATATTTTTGTACTTTGTCCAATTGAATTGAAGTTTTAATTTTTACAGCAGAAAAAGAAATCTAAAACAAACATCTGGGGTGAAATACTGGACTTAAAAAAAAAGCCAAATTTTCCGAAACATGCAAAAAAAAAAAAAAAACCCCTTTTACAGTTCCCCTTTCTCGAAAAAACTGAATGGGGAAAAAATTTAAAAGGATGACAGCCATAAATGAATAAAACATGTAAATTACCAAATTAACCCCTTTTCCCCATGCAAAATTTTTAACAAAACCCCCATAAAAAACATCAGATTCAGAAAAAAATCCCAAAAAATTTGGGTTTAACCCACTTCTTCCCCGAATGATACTGCTTTTGCTGCAAGGGGTATACAACCGTCTTTAAACCTGACATACCCTAAATTTAAGGGGAAATCACGGGGTCTTTTAAAAAATTTTTAAAAATTTTTGACACACCTAAAATGGGTTCCCACATGGATCGCAGGAAATCAGATAAATAAAACCGGGAAAAATGTTTTATCATATAAAAAAGCACTAAGTAAATTTGCCTAGTTTCCTGCACAAAAATTTTGGGTCGGTGTGAACGAATAGAAGTGTGATGATCTGGGTTGTTGAAACTATTTGGACTTGCTCAGAACCTTTGTTTAAGGAAAACACGGTCCCCCCCTTTTATACTAAAGTGCTGGTGCTAAATTTACAGCCCACCCCTTTCCTTCTCCCTGCTGCGGTGACCCCCACCCCTGGGACTGTGTAGTTTTAAAATGTGTTGGGCCCCCCTTCTCAGGACAGCCTTGAGGTCTGCACATGCGGGAAAAAAACACTTGTATCCACCTCAATATGCCTGCACTAGGGTTTTTATAAAACCTTTTGGGAAAAATTTGGGGGCCCAGAGCACGACACAAAAAATTTTATTCCTAAAATGACACTTTTGACCAGGGAAAATTTTTCCCAAAAAGTCAGGAAAACCCATGAAAGGGTCCCCCCCTTTCCCCCCAAAGGGGACGCGGCGATTTCCCTGACTGTTTTTTTTTTAATTTATTTTTTTTTTAAAACCCTTTCCCCTTTTCAAGAGCCAGAACTTTTAGTTCCCAAATTGTTTTTAAAGGGGTTTTTGTCACGATGTCCTGAGCAGGGTGGGGCCCCGGCCGAGATGCTCTCACCCCGGGGTGTATTCCCTGGAGATGAGCTGTAAACAAGGGGTTTCATAAAGGAAAAAACTAAGACAAAAAGGCGGTCAAAAATTTTTTTAAAAAGGGGCCATGCCCCCCAAACGGCACGGGTTTTTCGGCCGGTAAACCCGCCTGAAAAAAACCGGCCAAAAAATACACAATTTGTCCCCTTTTTTATGGAAAACCCGGGTCCCACCCAAGTCCCCACTCCCACAGGTTTTCCGTCGGGCGGATTTCCCCCCCCGGGGGTTTAAAACATTGACCAAGCAAAATTCCCTTCTTCCGGTTTTGGGGACAGAACTGTGCTTCCAATGGGTGGGGGGGGAGGGTTTTTCCCCTCCCCCTAAACCGCCGGAGAAAACCCCCCCGCCCCCGGGGGCCGGGGGGAGGGGCCCGCAAAAAAAGGACCGGGCCCGGGCAAACCGGGGTTTTGCCTAAAAAAAAATTTAGTGAAAATGTTTGTTTTTTTCATTTGCAAGTTCCCCACATTTTTTTAAACTTGGGAAAACCCCCCCCCTTTTTTAAATGTTTTTTTGGGACCTACTTGGGCATCACAAATTGTTTTAAAGGAGAAAAAAAAAGACTGGGGTTGTGCTTCTGTTTCTTAAAGGGTTCTTCGGGAAAAAAAAAATTTTTAAACTAGTTTTTTTAAGGGAAAAAAATGCCTAAAAAACCCTAATTAGAAATCCCCCCCCCTTCCCTTTTTTTGCCCCTGGGGAATTTTTTTTTAAAGGTTGGGAAAGGGGAAATGGCTCCCTGGGCCCCTTTCTCATTTAGAAACCTTCCTGGCCCCCCAAAAAGTACGGGGTATAAGAAGGCTCGAGTTATACCCTTTGGTCCCTCACCCCAAACGATTTTTGAAAAAGGGGGGAGGATTTCCAAAACGTCGCAGGAGTCTCTTGCGCTTTTCAGAAGACAGGGGGAAACACCCGAGGTTTGCTTGAAAAGGCTTTTCGCCCAGATAAGCAATTTACTATATCCCCCTGTATACAATTTTTCTGATACAGTATACAATATAGGGGGGGAAGCCCGGGGAAGTTTAGCTGCAAAAAAAACCCTCAAAGATCTTCTTGTTATATCTTTTACCGATTTTTCCCGAATATGCTACATGTTTAAAAGGCTAGCCTTTCAAGTTTTCTGTTTTTCAAAGAAAGGGTTTATTAAAGTTTATATCAAAAAGGGTTAAATTTTGTGTGAGGATAATTAAACCTCTCTTTCCAGAAAGTCGTGTTTGATCCCTCACACCAAGGGCCCCCATGTATGAAAATGGTCTAGGTTAAAAAATGTTTGTTTCCCATAGCAACCAACCAAACCCCCCCCTTTAATTTCCCAAAAAGTGCTCTTTAAAAATGAAAGGGCGCTTTGATTTTGGGTTTCCCAAAGGGCCCCAACCCAAATTTTTTTGGGAAATACACAGTTTTCATACATTGGGGGGCCCCAACAGTCTGTCAGGCCCCCACTGACCCCAGCACACAGCTTTCCCTTAAAAACCCGTCAGCTGACGACTTTTTGGGGTGAGGGGGCTTGGAAATGGGAGGGGCAGAAAGGACTGAGGGCTATATTATCATTGGGCCCGAGTCATCCTGCCCCCCGAAAAGGTGCAGAAGGGAAACAGGAAAAGTTTTAAAAACAAAAAAATAAAAAAACAGGGTGAGCTAAGGTATTGTATTTGGGGGGGGGAGGGTAACAGAGCTTAGTTTTAAATAATTTTCATATACACTAAATTACAAAAAAATTAGGGATTTTTTGGCTTTTTTGGGTTTTTTTTCAAGATAAACAAAAAAAGCTTGATTTTTTTTATATTTTTTTGCACTTAAAAAATTTCTCTCAAATTTAAATTCACATGTCCAATGTTCAATTTTTTAGTAATTTTTTCCCCCCAACTTGCCGATCTCTAACAAGAAGCCCCTTTAAAGGGGGTTTTTCAAAAACATTGATTCAAGTTCCTCAGTCCCGTTTTTTGGGTTTTACTTTGAAAACAGGGGGTGTCTACTGGGTTCTACTAGGTGCAAATTAAAACCGGTTGGGAGCTATAGGACCAAATGCCCAACAGCCCCATCATGAGAGAATGACAAAGGGCTGTACCCATAGCGATCTGAGGAGCGATGCAGCCCCTACAAAGGGGGTTTTCTTTAAATTGGTAGAAAAACTGTTAATGGGGAAAATATCAAAAGTGACTCGTTTCTGCAAGATCTTAAAACCCTAAAAAGCCCTCCTTATGGAGACCCACCCCTTTCAAAAATCACAACAGATATTTTTATCCCTGAATTTGCCCAAAAAAATTTAGGGGATCAATTTGAATTGGGATTTAAAAAAAAGTCCTCCTCATCAACGCCATAAGATTTCAATTTCCAGGCACCCCGAAAAATTGGGGCTGTGGGGGAAACCGAGGTCGTTTTCCCCCGGATTTTTACAAAAATTTTCTTTATTCTGCCCCCAATTTGGGTTTTAGGAACCCTCCCGTAAAAAATCTGTGCTGTGTAGCAGCGTGGGACGGTCCCGGGTTTTCAAATAATTCAAAATTTCTGAATCTGCTGAAAAACCAACCAAGATCCAGTGCTGTGTAGACATAGCCTAACAAGGAAGGGACAGGTGTATGAAATTTAAAACCAAACTAGAGAAAAATTTTTTGCTGACAACCCTTTAAGAGATGGTTTCATTTTAAATTTTATTTAAAAAAAAAAAATTTAAAAAATTTCAACCAAAAGTCGATTAGCCTTAACTTTTTTGAGTTTGCCTATATAAATTGGGTGAGGATTTTAGATAAAAGAAGCGTATCTCTGCAAGAAAGCAGCTTTTCCAAATTTAGCGCACCCAGCAAATGCAGCCCCTGCCCCCGTGAGGGGAAGTCCAACATGGCGATATAATGTGATATAAAAAGCGGGTTTTTTCAGTTGTTTACAAAACTGGGTTGTGACCATTTTCGGGTTTTCTTTACGATTCCCCCCAAATGTGGGATTTTTTTTTTGGTTTTTTTCCAAAAAGCCTGTTTTCCTTTTTGAGGTTTCCCCTGCAGCCTATAAAAGATAAATTCCCTTTTTGCCCATTAGTAAATTCCCATGATACCAAATTCATATGTTTTCATTTAATTTTTTTTCCTTTTTTTTTTATAAACAATTTTTTGCAGGGGGAGCCCGTAATTTTTATTCGTACCATTTTGGTGTTTCAAAATTTATCATCACTTTTTTTCCCCCTTTTTCTGGGGGGTTGCAATAAAAAAAATTGCAAAATTCCCCCTGTTGGGGATTTTAGGTGAGAAATTTTTCCAATCAGACTTTTTAGGAAAAAAAAAAAAAAAAAGAAAAATTTTGACAAATTAGAAAAAGTAGAGTGGGATGGAAAATTTGTTCTTCAAATGGTATGTTATTTCCTTTTTTCTCCCCCCCCCTACATCTGATATTCCCAAAAGGTGTGACCATCCCCTAATATAAAACCCCCAGCAAACCCTTTTATTCTGAAAAATGTAAATCCCTACCTCCCCATATACTGTACCGCCCCGCCCCCAGGGTTTGCTGTTTAAAGTAGTCCCCACACTCCCATATACTGTAAACCCGCAACCAGTGTTTTCTGTTTAAAAAAGTTTGTCCCTACCCTCCTATATACTGTACCGGAGCACCCGTGAATTTTGTATAATGTAGTCCTACGCTCCCATTTAATTTTAAAAACCCGCCCCCCAAGGGATTCGTATAATTTTATCCCTACGCCCTATATACTGTAAACCCCCCAGCCCCCATGTATTCTGTATAATGTTTGGGCCCTACGCTCCTATAATTTCTGTTTTTCCGCCCCGCACCAGTGTATTCTGTATAATGTAGACCCTACCTTTCCCATATACTGTACCGCAGCCCCCAGTGTATTCTGTATTTTGTATCCCCACGCCCCCTATATACCCGTACCGCAGCACCAGGTATTCTTTATAATGTAGTCCCTACGCCCTATAAAACTGTACCGCAGCACCAGTGTATTCTGTAAAATTAACCCAACCCCCTGTATTAAAAAACCCCCCCCCCCCGACCCCCCCAAAACCCCAGCACCAGTGTATTCTGGTTTTAAATTTTTTGTTTCCCCACGCTCCTATTATTACCGCAGCCCGTGTATTCTGTATAATGTAGTTTCCCCACGCTCCTATAAAACTGGGACCGCAGCCCAGTTATTCTGTATAATTGAAACCCCCCCCCACGCTCCTATTTAAGGAACCGCAGCACCATTTTATTCTGTATAATGTAGTCCCCCCCTCCTATTTACGTACCGCAGCACCAGTGTATTCTGTAAATTGAAAACCCTACGCTCCTATATACTGTCCGCAAACACCCAGTGTATTTTGTATTTTGTATCCCTACGCTCCTATATACAGTACCGCGAACCCGTGTATTCTGTATAATGTAGTCCCCCCCCTCCTATAAAATGTAACCCCAGCACCAGGGGATTCTGTATTTTAAAGTTTTCCCGCTCCTATATACTTTTCCCAGCACCAGTGTAATTTTGTTAATTTTTGTCCCCCCACCTCCTATATACGAAACCCCAGCCCCCAGTGATTCTGTATAATTAGTTCCCCCCACCCCTCCCCCATATTCTGTAACCCCAGCCCCCAGTGTATTCTGTATAAAGTAGTCCCTAAAGCCCCCTATATACTGTACCCGAGCCCCCAATGAATTTTTGGGTTTTAATTTTAGTCCCACGCTCCTATATACTGTACCGGCAACCAGTGTATTTGTTTAATGTAAATCCCCCACCTCCTATATACTGTACCGCGCACCAGTGATTTGTATAAGTGTCCCCCCGCTCCCTTTTACTTACCGCGCACCGTGGATTTTTGTATAATGTAGTCCCTAGCCCTAATACTTTACCCAGCACCCGTTATTCTTATAATGTAGTCCCAAGCTCCATATACTGGGACCGCGCACCAGTGATTCTTTTTATAATGTATTTTCCCACCTCCAAAATACGGGAACCCGCACCAGTGTATTCCGTAAATGTAGTCCCTCCTCCAATACTTACCGCACACCAGTGTATTCTGTATAAGTAAACCCTACGCTCCTAAACTGTACCGCAGCACCAGTGGATTTGATTATTTGTCCTACGCTCCTATATTTAACTTTCCGCACCCTGTATTCTGTTAATTAGTCCCTACGCCCTATATACTGTACCCCCAGCACCCGTGTAATTTTGAATAATTTTTCCCCACCTCCTTATATGTACCCAGCACCCCCTGTATTTGATAATTTATCCCTACGCTCCTATAACTGTACCCCCAGCACCAGTGTATTCGTATAATGTAATCCCTAGCTCCTATATACGTACCGCACACCAGTGTATTTTGTATAATGTGTCCCTCCTCCAAAATACGTACCCCGCACACCAGTGTATTCTGTATAATACAGTCACTCACTTCATA
>JAODAL010070957.1:0-15718 GCA_025379985.1 Phyllomedusa bahiana
CAACGGGTTGAGGGGAAAAGGAGGTATTGGGTGACATCCCTTCCTACCAAGACCCCCATAAGTATGAACCAAGAGTCAACTCTCTGATTTAAAGGGACAGATCAAGGGGAAAACCTCACACTGTTAGGTAGGTCACTGGAAGTTGCGTGTTGAATTCACCCACTAGGGGGTTTCCTCACGAGCTTCTGAAGAAAACCAACTCCCTTCTCCCCCAGTGTGAGCAGTTTCCAAAGGTACAAGACTACCCTAGACCTAGTGCAGCTGACAGGGACAGAGGAGAAAATCTTGGTCTTTAGGGGGGATTGTTAAGGTAAAGAGGTTTGAACCAATATTGTGCTGTATGCATAACTATGAAATCCCAAGCTTTTCTCCTTATAAGACATCTCAGCTTTGAACAGAATCCATTTTGTGAAGAATGATACAGCAATTATGAAGAAGCTAAGATGGTCGCTGTCCAGGATGTAACATTTTTGTTATCAGTTTCCCCAGGATGTGGAATTTGGTTATCATCTCTCCTCAAGTTTCGTTTTACTGGAAATCAACTACAAAGTTTCGGCCGATGCATTCCAGAGACTTTCTACTCAGAGACAACATGGACCAATGAAATCTACTCAGAAGCTGCCTAAATATGGACATACATCCGTCCCTCTCAAACTTTATCGCGCCTGCGCTTGCCTGATTACAGATCATACAAATATGTGTGTAATGCATTGTATTGTCAGACTTGCTTGGAACATGAATGAGATTTGATCCAGAACTCGTGTCTGACTCAGTTTCTATCGGCCGATTCCTGTTCCCCTGATCGTGATTTGGAATACCGGGACAAACGGGTGACCCCAATGTTGGTAAACGACCCCCAACACTTATACTTGAGTCAATAAGTTTTCCCAGTTTTTTGTGATAAAATTAGATGCCTCGGCTTATATTTGGATCAGCTTATACTCGAGTATATATGGTAAGTAACTAATAATTAGAGATGGGAGAATTTCTCAAAAATTCGGTTAGCCGACTTCGCTGAATTTTCCGACAAAATTTGTTTCGTCCAGAATTACTTTGGGACGAATCGCGTTAAAAACAGCTATTTCCTGGCTGCACAGAGCCTGTAGGGTGTTGTAGAACATTGTGCCATGCTTAAATATGCAGAGGGAGCTTGGTTTGGTCTTCATACAATGCTGTGTTTTAGTATGACATGCACATAACTGCCGCCGCTCTTAGAATCGCTTCACTCTAAAATTTCTTGGGCACTTACGGGGGCAAAACTGACCAAAAAAACTGAAGTGGGAATGCAGCCTGATAAAGTCATGGCAGCGCCAGCTGGAAAAAAACAAGCTGAGGGCTCAGGTGGCAACATCATTAGGCCACAAGTGGCACAGTGAAGAGTGGGAGTGACAGCAGCACCACAGCACAGCAGCAGCAGAGGTCAGAGAGTGGCACAATGACAGAGTGTGGGGGTGGGGGAAATTTCCAGTCCCTGGTAAAGAGGGTTTGGAGAAACTGGCACAGATGTGTGGCATCGGGGGGGGGGGATCAGAATAGTCGCTGAGGCAGGTAGTTTAACCCAGACTCTTTTTCTCAAAGTTTTGGTGAGGCTCATGGCTATGAATTTAAGCCAAAGGGCATTGGTGTGTGGAAATCTTGGCCGATCCACCCCTGTTTCACTTGACAAAGGTCAGTCGTTCCACATTTCCCGGTGGAAAAGGGGTTTTCCCCTTTGGGGGTAACGATGTCCCCCGCCGCACTGAACCCCTGCCTGATGCCACAACTGGCCCCGGCAACAGTCTCCACCAAACTCGGAAAGTTGGGGGCCCCACAACCAATTGGCTCCCCAGTAGTCCAGGGGATCTTCAAAAACTGGGGTGGCAGAGTGCTGTCCAGTAGGCCACCATCTGTTGGTTCAGGTCTGCTAAAGGGTCCGCTGCGCGGGGTGCCCTCCCCCCCCCACTAGGGGGGGTAAAGGGAAGCTCTATCAGGACTCCAGACTTAGGTTGCGCTGAGGGGAGCTTGTACTCTCCTACCCCCCCCCCTTTCCCACAGCAGCCGCAGTGGTAGGGACCGCTGGGGAACCCCCCGGTCACCCTGTCAGAGGATGGACGAGCCGCACGTAGGCATCTCATAGTTTTTTGATTTGTCCTCCCTTCAGCAGCGGGGAAAAAAGGTCCCTTTTGGACCGGTAGCGAAGGTCCAAATAGGGTGGGACCCAGACGTCATCCCTCTGCCGGATGGTGACTATTCGGCTGTCCTAGCCAGGCAAATTAGCATGCTCGGGCCACTGCACAAGTGACTCTGAGGACTTTTCCCCTCCATCTCCACTGTAACTGCCACGGTGCTTGCGGGCATCTGCCTCTCTCCTCATCTCCTCTACCATCCACTGCCCTGCTCCCCCGTCCTGTCACCAGGGTAAAAAAACTCCTCTTTTCATCAGACAATGCTTGTCTCCAATGCCTTCTCCTCCTCCAGTTCAGTCCCCCCCGGATTTATGTGGCTTTAAAATGTATCGCCACGTCTCCAGCCCTCCCCAAAGATTTTTCAGATCTTTTCCAGACATGAATAAGGAATGATTTATTCACCCCGTAGTCCTGGCACTAACAAATAACTCGCCTCCTCAAAGGGCCTCACAAAGGGGGGGGGTACGCATGAGCTGTCACTGGCGACATAAAAGTTAACGGGGGATACCCTGTCCGCCTGGTCATCAAAAAATCGTTAATGGCCTTTCTCTTTTCATACAGTCGGGTCCAACATGGTGGGCCCGGAATTCCAACGGGGGAAAAACTTTATTTCAGCGTGTTTGGGGGAGGCCTTCTGTGTTTGCAACTCGAGGAGGGTGCCGGGCTTTGTAGGAATGGATAAAGTCTTTTAATTTTTTTCCGGCCATTTTCAAATTTTCTGAAATCGGTGGAAGACTTTCGGAACCTTTTTCAAAACCAGATTGAACACATTTCCATCAGGGTGCAGGGACCACCCTTCCTTGGTGCAGCGCGGACACCATGTTACCCCCTTTTGTCTGCCCCCAGGTTTTCCGATTTGCAGTTGGCGGGGAGAAAGCCACACATCGATTTTTGCTCATAACGGGAGATTCCCCCCTTGTAAACTTCGCCGCCGAGGCAAGCCGGTGTAAAAAACGCGTAAAACCGCGTGCCCTACACAGGGGTATGAGGAGAACACTTGGGGAGGCTATGATGGGGTGGAGGAGGAGGAGGCAGCGGACATTGGCGCAGGAGAGCAGTTTGACAAATGGAGGAGAAACGGCATCTCCTGTAAAGTTGTTGGTGTGGCGGGCAGGAAGCACATTCACCCATGGGCCGTAAAGACATTTTGGGCCCCTGACCGTAGTTACAGCTCCCCCGCCTGCTCCCGTGCACCTTGGTAAAAAACCCGATAACCCAAAGGACTGGCCCCCCCTTTGTTTTCAATATATTTGTGAGGTTGGTATTCCCTTTTTTGGAAAATAAATTAGGTTTGGGAACTCTCCCCCTGGGGCTCGGCAGAGGCATTATTTCCCTGAAGGGTGAAGTCCCCCTTTTGGAAAGGGGGACTGCGTAAAAACAACTGGACGGGAGCACGGTAGCTTCTGCCCCTTGGATGGTTGGACGCATACTGTTGTCTCTTGGTAATCACCCGTTGAACGACGCTGGCCCCATGATACGAGGAGCAGGAATCTGGACCGGGGGATGATGGAAAGAGAAAAAAGCTCCCTTCTGCAAGGTGGTGGAGCCTTGCTGGTGCAATGGTGGTGCCATGGCCCGCTGCTGTGTGGCGGGGAGGATAGACACCACATCTGAGCCACGTTTTTCCCAGGCCACCGATGGTTACACGGTGTGTTTTAGGAGGTTTGTTGGGCCAACTTAGCTCCCCCGGGCCCCGTTCACTTTCTGCCCACAGATTCTAAAATCCCATATTTGGGTCTCCGGGGTTCTTGAAAAACTGCCACACCCTAGTAGTGATTTTACCCCCCAAAAGCCCGCATGGTGATACTACCCCTGGCCTCGCGGCCCCGTGCCCCTACTTTCTTGGACCTGCGAAGCAGGTTTTCTACCCCGTGGCCCTTTGGCTTTCCCCACCTCGCACTGTGCTCCCTGCTGACTCTCGGGCCCCACTACCCCCTTGCTGGCTGGCCCTGCCCGCGCCAAGCGACGCCCTCTTCCCTGTCGGGTGAACCCTTGTTCACCCGGGTCCCAATGTGGTGGCACATCATCACATTTTTGTTTGATCTTCATTGCTGTCCTCCTCAACGGGCTTGGGAGCAAGGCTGACCCCCTTTCAACAGACCTCCCCCTGCCACTCCCACATCCATATTTGCCCCCTACTGCAAGAATCGGGGATATTGGCCCCATTTCTCACTGCCAAATAGTGCTGACTGTCCTCCTCAAATTGTTCATCCTCGCTGTATATGGCAATGAGCCCAAACCACATATTTGCTCCCGGGGCCCTCCCAAATAAGGTTGTGTTGACGTTTTCCCCCCGACTCTTTGGGTGGGGTTGTAGATGTCATTGGGAGGAAGGGTGACCCCATCAAAACCCGTCAAAAACCCTTGGGTTGCTGGGCAACACACGGTGCTAGATGACAGGGAGTTGTGGCTCACCCAGTGACCCCTGCTGCGACGTTCCCTTACTGTGCTGCGACCCCCTGTTCCTGCTCCCGGGAAAGTTTGTGCCACTGCCCCTCGCATATAAAAGCGCCACCTCTCTTTTGACATACTGTTTGTTTAAAAAATAAGACTTTTTAATGAAATTCTGTAATGATAAATACACACCCTGTATTTGACTCCAAAAAAACCCACTAACGGCTTGGGAACCCCGTGAATATAAATTGCGCAAAAAAAATGAGCACCAAAAAATTAACTGGTATGTGGGTATTTAAAAAGGGGTGTTTTTTACTGACTAAAAAGCAAAACACATTAAATTTAACCCTTTGAATAAATTATGACAGGAAAAAAAGTCTTCTTTGGCGTTGAAAATCACCGTTTCTTTTTTGACTACAAAAGCAAAACACCCCTAATTAACCTTTGGATAAAATTATGCTACCGGAAAATTCTTTTTTGGCGTTGAAAAAAACCGTTTCTTTTTTGACTCAAAACAGAAACACGCTTAATGAACCCTTTGGATATAAATTATGCAAAAAAAATTTTTCTTGGCGTTGAAAAAAACCACCATTTTTTTTTACTGCTATAATAGCACAAACAGGCTTAATTTAAACCCTTTGGGTATAAAATTGCGCAAAAGAAATGAGCACCAAAAAGAAATGGGTTTTGGCGTGTTAAAACGCTGTGATTTTACTGACACAAAATCAGAAAAAACGCTTAATTAAACCCTTCGGATATCAATTATGCTATAAAAAAAACACCCGGAAAAATGTTGTCTTTTTTGGGGGAAAAACCCGTTTATTTCACTGATTTTCAAAAAAAGAAACAGCTTAATTTAAACCTTCGATATAAATTATCTGAAAACCCCTGTTTTTTTTTTATGATACAATAGCACAAACACGTTTGTTTAACCCTTGGGTAAAAATTGCGCAAAAAAAAATGAGCACCAAAATTAACTGATATGTGGTTGTAAAACATGTTTCTTTTAACGAAACCAAGCAAAAAAAAGGCTTAGATAACCTTGGGTATTCCCAATTTTCTCCAGAACTGACAGATAGCATTTAAAAAGTTTTTAAAGCACTGAATTGGAAAAGCACACTGGACTTCAATACCAATACCCCCCAAAATCAAAATTAGAATGTTAGCAAGCGCTCTGAAAAAGTTGTGAAAAAACCCCCCCAAAAAATCGCGTATAAAAGTTTGTTCTTTTGTGTGAGATCTCAGCACTGCAGCTACAGCAGCTACACGCCGGGCAGACAGAACATGGAGGAGCATTTTGGGGCGCGTCCGGGGCTTTTTTAGTGCGGGGGACGTCAAGAATCCCGCCGTCTCTGATTTGGCTTCATCTCTGCACTGATTTTAGGGCCCCTTTTTTCCTCCCAGACTTCTTTGCCCCATGTTACGCCTTTGCTTGCGATTTTTATCAATTAAAAAAAACGCTTCGTCCCCGAAATACCCCAAACTTCGACTTCTTCAGAATCGAAGTTTTCCTGAAATTCTAAACGAATTCCACTTTGTTAGAATCAATTCGCCCATCTCTACTAATAATATCTGGCATTATAGACCAAAGGTGTGTATGAATGAATAAGCAAGGGGGAAGGCACCCTCTAGTGTTCAACTTGTGACATGGATTGTCATTAGGAAAACCTCCAAAGACCTTTGGTGCATAATCAGAAGCAAAACCCAGCTCAGTAAGCAATGCCTATTACTCTACATAAAATTGTGGAACATACAGCCTACGTTGCTCCACAATTCCAACTAAGGCCCATAGGGCACAATAAAACTTAAGATAAACTCATACTTGCCAACTCTCCCGTTTTTGGCGGGGGGGTCCCGCTATTTGGGGTCCCCCCCCGCCATCCCGGCAGAGTTGGCGAACCTCCTGCCGCCAGCAGGCAGCGGGGGTTCTTTAAATGGCCGCGGCGACAGAGTAGCGCTTGTGCGCTACTCTGGCGCCGCCGGTCCGTTCTCACAGGCGGGTGAAGCGGCCGCAGCGTCCGCTCACCCGCCTGTTGCGTGTCACTGTACGGGGAGGAGGGATCGCTCCCTCCTCCCTTCTCCCCCTGTATGTCCGGCGCCTGTGCGCGCCGTACATACAGGTCAGCGGTGCAGGGGAAGTGACGTGCGGCTGCACTCAGTCCCCCTGCGTCGCTGAGGAGATCGGTCGGGAGCTGGCAGCGCTGCAGGAGCCTGGTGAGGTGAGTGGATTTTATTATTTTATTTTTATTAGCTGTACCTGGCTACAATGTACCTGGCAACAGAGGGGGCACTACCTGGCAACAATGGGGGCACTACCTGGCTACAATGGGGTCATCTACCTGGCAACAATGGGGCACAACCTGGCTACAATGTACCTGTCAACAGAGGGGGCACTACCTGGCTATAATGGGGGCACTACCTGGCTACAATGTACCTGGCAACAGAGGGGGCACTACCTGGCCACAACGGGGGCAACTACCTGGCAACACCGGGGACACTACCTGGCAACAATGGGGGCACTACCTGGCAACAATGGGGGCACTACCTGGCAACAGAAGGGACACTACCTGGCAACAGAGGGGGCACTACCTGGCAACAGAGGGGGCACTACCTGGCAACAATGGGGGCACTACCTGGCAACAGAGGGGGCACTACCTGGCAACAATGGGGGCACCTACCTGGCAAACAAAGGGGGCACCTACCTGGCAACAAAGGGGGGCACCTACCTGGCTAACAAAGGGGGGCACCTACCTGGCTAACAAAGGGGGCATCGACCTGGATAACAAAGGGGGGCATCTACCTGGCGACAGCGGGGGCATATACTTGGCTAGTAGGGGGCATATACCTGCCTGTAAGGGGCACTACCTGGTTATGGGCGGTTACTACCTGGCTATAAGGGAAATCTACCTGGCTTCTCTTCCAAAGCCGTTATGCAGTTAGGTGGAGTGGGTGTGGCTTTTTGAAGGGGCATGGCATACCGACAAGAGGGGCGTGTCCATGCAAATTTTTGCCGCGGCGCGCTACGTGCGCCGCCCACTAAAATCTCCTGCTTTTTAATTTTCAGAAGTTGGCAACTATGGATAAACTAGAAGACCTGAACTGAATCAAAGAAGCAAAAATCCAAAAAGCAACACACCATATTTGGTAATTAAGAAACCTGATCTTTAAGATTATGAAATAAAAGGGTCAGTTCACAACCAGGACTATTAGGCAGAAAGCCTAGTGGGTGAAATCTCTCTAATCTCGGATCAGTTATCCTGGGTTAGGGAGGGAGGATGAGTCGGAGCAGTTCCTCCTACGGCGAGACCCTCTAGGTGGGAGTCCAGATGAGCATAGCATCTCCTGCTTGGGATTGCTGGAAGAGAGTGGTAATATTGAAGGCCAAGGTGGCAGTGTAATTTTTGGAATGTCCAGTTCTTTTAGGAAATCTGGGATATCTTCCCAGGGAATGGATTGCAAGATTTTTGTCGCCTTTGCGTACAAAAAGGGCGAATGGGTAACCACATCTGTACAATATGCCCTGTTCTCTCAGATTTTCAGGGAGGGTTTCACTGCAAATCTTTGCGCTAATGTGTGTCTAGACAGGTCCTGGAGGAGCAGGATTGGAGAGTCTTTGTAGCCGAGTTTTTGGCGTCTAGCTTTTCATAAGATGTCCTCCTTGATTGCATAGAAATGAGCTCTACATATGACATCTTGAGGATGGTTAGGGTCCAGGGCGGCTGGTTGCAATGCTCTGTGCGCCTGATCTATCTCAATATGGGCGTTAGGAGCCCTGTACATGAGGTCTTTAAAGATGGAGATTAGGACAGAAAGATACATCAGTAGATGTAACAGATTCAGGCAAACCTCGTATTCTCAGGTTATTGCGCCTGTTTCTGTTCTCTATTTCGTCAAGTTGTTGCTGTAAGGCGAAGGTCTGACTAGTGTGTTGTTGAGATGTAGATTGAAGAGCCTGGATGGAGACCTCAGAGGAGGTTTGCGCTTGTTCCAGAACATCTATTCTAGAAGACAGCATAGACAATTCAGTACAGAATTGCGCAAATTCCTGCTTATATTCATTCACAACTTGTTTCACTAGAGATGAGATGTCTGATTAGGTAGGTAGAGATTATATTAATAGATGAAGATCGGATAAGAGAACCCGGTCTGTTGTCCTCCATCAATATAGTGGTAGGAGACATAGATGGATCTGCATTAACCCTTTGAGGGCAGCAGACAGGAGGAGGATTTGAGACAGGTCTGAGTAATTTTTCACATTTTCAAGAAAATTTGCACTATACATTTTTTTAGGGACCAGTCCAGTTCTGACGTGGCTTTGATTGCCCTTTATATTAAATCCCCCAATAAATATCTCTGTCTATGAAACTACACCCCTTCAAGTATTTAAAACAACATTTACGAAGTTTATTAACCCATTAGGTGTTTCATAGGAATTCAAGGAAAAAAGCAAAATGCAGATTTTCAATTTTTTTTCATTATTCACAAGAACACGTTAGATGTGACCAGGGAAATCCAACTTAATATTGATTCCCCAGATTCTGTCGTTTTCAGAGATATTCTATATGTTACCTTAGTGCGCTATTTGGCTCAACCACAAGCCCCAGAATAGGAGGAGCAGCTACCGGACTCTGTGGTCTCATTTTCATTATGATTTTATTTAGGCACCATTTCAGGTTTGCGGATGCCCTAAGGTGCTAAAATTTAATAAATGTCCCTAAAAAGACCCCATATTATAAACTACACCACTTAAGGAATATATCCAGGGGTATTATGAGTATTTCGACCCAACAGGTGTTTCACAAGTTTTTTTTGCTTTAGGCTGTGAAATAAACAATTTTTTTTACATCATTCTGAAATTTTTGCTGATAATGTTTAATTTTTACAAATAATTCTGGAAAATCCTGACTTAAACACTGATTGCTCCATGAGTTCCCCTGACCTCAGGCAGATAGCACTGATTATGTCTCTTCTTTCTCCCCTGTTGCACGGAGACCTATAGACCTCACAACCTCACCATATAACATGTAGAGACCCCTTAACCACTCCTTGTGGTCATAATAACCTTTTATATTCCTCGTCCAACTTACTACTGTCTTTTCATTGGCCTAGACACCGCTATTAACAAACCCATCTCTCCATACTTTCTCGTCCCTTTATTGGCTTCCTGGAACTGAGACTGACATACATGGTCACCCAGTAGGTACGAGACTGGATATACTATATCCAGTCACAGCAGCCAACTCGCTGTGTGCAATAGAAACAGTGGCACTCTCTTTGAAGACTGGCTATTCTTTGCTTTAGTTCCCAACAATGTTCATGTTTTATGGTTCTGAGTGTTGGCAGGGAAATGCTCTTTGGGGTATTAGTGGCTTGGGTCATTCCAAGAAGCGTATGTGTGCTCTATCATGGAGACATTGAAAATCTCCTCCCTTAGCGTTAAGGGATTTAACATTCTGGAAAAACGGTACCAAATACTATCTTCTATGCACAAGCAGAGGTCCCATATTCTGTGTTCAGGAGACACACTTTCATAGTGAGAGGGTTCCCATTATTAACAACAGAAACTATCCTGTCTGGTTCCATTCTAGTAATGTGACAGCGAAAACGAAGGGTGTGGCAATCTTTTTACACAAGTCTCTCTGCCACCAAATTATAGATACCAAGGCAAATGCGAATGCCTGCTACATCTTTGTCAAATGTGGCACTCGAGGCACCATATACACATTCGCGAACATTTATGCCCCAAACCAGGGACAGCTCTCTTTTCTAAGTCATTTGATGATTTAATTGTACCGTATATACTCGAGTATAAGCCGAGTTTTTGAGCACAAAAAAATGGGCTGAAAAATCCGTCCTCGGCTTATACTCGAGTCACTGTCGGCACTCGGGCGCTGCGATGGCCATTAAACTGCCTATATCTGTGTATGGGGGACATTAAACTGCCTATGTAATTTTATTGGTATCTATTTTTATTTTTAAAAAATTCACACAGTAGCCGCTGCATTTTCCACCCTAGGCTTATACTCGAGTCAATAAGCTTTCCCGGTTTTTGTGGCAAAAGTAGGTGCCTCGGCTCATACTCGGGTCGGCTTATACTCGAGTATATACGGTATTCACCCAAGGATTGCTGGTGGTATGTGGAGACTTTAATCTTACACTCCAGCCAGAACTTGACTCCACATCCAGTAAATCTATACTCCCCCATAATAAATTAAAGAAAATTAAGAGGATATTGCACGTCATGCAGCTGAGCGACATATGGCGACTTGCGCACCCCTCCACCTGCGATTATACATTTTATTCTTTTCCCCTTAACACGTACAGCCGATTGGACTATATTTATTTATTCACTATATATGTTTATTCCCTTTTACCTGCTGTTGTCCGGACCACAATTGATAACATACTGCTGTCGGATCATGCTCCTGTATTTTGTGAAATTAGTCTGCCCAATGCTGAGCATAAGGTCTTTAATTGGAGACTAAATGAGTCTCTCCTTAAAGGGAACCTGTCACATAGATTCTGCCCCTCTTGCTGAGGGCAGCACAAGATAGTGTCAGACCTGCTGCTCCCAGCACTGTGTCCCTTATTCTGTAAGATGCAGCAGTTTTAGAGCATTTACCCCTCAAATCTAATTCATGAGCAGGTGTTAGCCCCGCCCACCAAAGGCTAGCCCCGCCCACTGACAGTTATTCACATGTTTCTGCCTATTCAAAGTAATAGGTTTATCAGTTGAAGTGGGTGGGGCTAGCCTCCGATGGGCGGGGTTTGAAAAAAACTGACTCTTTGAATGACTCTTCAAATGACTCTTCTGGATGAAAACTGCAGATTTCAGCATTAAATACACGAAAACTCCAGCATTTTACAGAATAAGGGACACAGCGCTGGAAACAGCAGGTCTGACACTGGCGTGTGCTGCCTTCAGCAAGGGGGGCATAATCTATGTGACAGGTTCTCTTTAAGCAAACCACACAGAATTTTGTAACGAATCATATATCAGACTGCACCGCTCCGCAGATAAAATGGGAATCTATGAAATGTATCCTTAGAGGCATTTTGATAAAACACGGATCCAGACTAAAAAGAGCAGCGGCCGCCAAATTGGAGAAACTCCTCGATTACTTAGCCAATTTAGAAGTTAAACATAAAAACTCGAATAAGGAAGAAGACCTTAGAGCCCTACTGCTGATACGCCATGACATGAAACAGCTGATGGATCAGAAACAGAAGCGCCTTCCTTTATCAATGATACCCATAGCAACCCACGCTTAAACGGGAAGCCTAACAGTTTTCCTGTTATTCGCTGCCAAAATACTAATACCCCAATCTTCAGATCGCTGTTATAAGGGAGAACAGTACACAGACGTCACCACATACGATCGTGCCATTGCCTGCCAAGAGCAGGTAGAAGGAGCTCCCTTCTTCTGCCTGCGACTTTGTTCCAGTGATCTATAAAGATCACCGGAGCTAAGGGGTTAAAGAGACCCTGTCACAGAGATTATGCCCCCTTGCTGAGGGCAGCACAAGTTAGTGTCAGACCTGCTGTTTCCAGCGCTGTCCCTTATTCTGTAAGATGCTGTAGTTTTTGAGAGTATTTAGGGTGACATTTCCCAACACACCAACGCCAGTTTTTTGGTCTATATTGCGCTAAAACCGATTTTGACGGCATATTTTGGATGTAAATGAACTGTTGTACACCAAAACTAGGCACATTACATGCCGGGACCAATACAATGTAATGCGCCTAAAAATTATGCATTGTGCACCTTCATAATGCAATGCGCCTATTGAGGCGGATAGCACATCCCTACAAATGTATATATGTTAGGCGCATTTCACATTTTACAAGTATGTGTTAGGCGCATTTTCATATACTTGTAATGATAAGCTATGCGCTGCCTTGCGCGATGTGCCTCGATAGGGCCATAACATACGCTTCTAATGATATGCTATGTGCCGCGATTTGTGCCTTTTTAGGCACGTTGCATACATTGGTAATGACACACAATGCGCCTGAGATTAGCACTAGTGCGCCCGCATCCCATACGCCTCCCCCACCCATTGGGCTGGAGATTGTACTTTCAGGTACACTTTACACGGATTCAGTGCGCCTAAAATCTGCCGCAGTGCCGCCAGTTTTCGGACATGTCGCCTTAAGACAAATGAAAACTGAGCTCTGATTGGTTGAGCTCCGATTCTCTGCTCCAGGTTCTCTCGGTTCTCAGCACATTGAGCTACAGACAAAGAATCTCCTTTTCGGGGATCTACAAGTCTTATCTGAAATTCCCTAAACCGCTCTTATTTTACAATAGAAATGAGGGAAAAGGGAGAGAAGGGGCGGGGCCTAATATGGAAATACAAGACACGCTCCAAAAAACATGATGTCATCTCAGTTCTCCTTCTGGTCCGCCCATGCTCTATATAAAGAAGGACTCTGGGCTCCGGACTTTCAGTCTACTGATCATTTCACTGAAGATGTCTGTAGGCGGCAACAGAGGGAAAGAGCTCGATAAAGGGGAACTTCATCCGGGATATTGTCACCCACACCGAGCATGCCATGAATGTGGTGTACGCGCTCAAGCACCAGCGCCGCACTCTCTACGGCTTCGGAGGTTAAGTCTCTTCCTGTTTCATCTACACAACCCAAAGGCTCTTCTCAGAGTCGCCTGCATCATCTAGGAGAGGCTGTTATACCATATGGAGTACTCGCTGTTTGTGTTTCCACTGGTGACCGCCCTGTGTGTTCCCTTAGCTCCAGGATGAGTGAAAACTCCCCCCGCTCCGAGTGTGCGCTGCAGTTTCCGGCACTAAGGAGTTAACCCTCCTCGGCCATTGGATTGGTGCCTGTGGGCAGAGCTATATCCTGGATACTGAGCGCTCATTGGCTGATCACCGAAGCGCTGGGGATAAGGAAGCCTCCGCTGCTTCCTCTCCTATATCCAGGGACTCGGGCAGTTACTACCGGGCGCTGCACAGAGCTCACAATCCACATCCCCCAACCCACCCCGGAGCAGCTGGTCAGAGTGAAAAATTCATTATCCCCAGGGCTTTGGTGATAATCCAATGAGAGCTCAGTATCCTGGATATAGCTCCGCCAACAGGTACCAATACAACGGCTGAGCAGGGTTAACTCATTAGTGGTCAGGAACGGCAGCTCCCACTTGGGGCAGGGAGGTGTTGTCACTCATCCCGGAGCTGCAGGAACACACAGGGCGGTCACCAGCACAAACAAAGACAGCAAGGACTCCATAAGGAATAACAGCCTCTCCTAGATGGTGTAGGCAGCTCTGAGAAGAGCCTTTGGGTTGTGTACATGAAGCAGGAAGAGAGAGAACCTCCAAAGCCATACACCACATCCATGGGGGTGACAGTTTTCCTCTTGGCATAGATGATGACATCCCAGATGAAGTTCACTTTTATCGAGATTTTTCCCTTCACATTGCCACGTCCAGACATCTTCAGTAAAGTGATCAGTAGACTGAAAGTCCGCAGCCCGGAGTCCTCTTTTATATAGAGCATGGGCGGACCAGAAGGAGAACATCATTTTCTGGGGCGTTTCTTGTAGTTCCACATCAGGCCCCGCCCCTTCTCACTGATTGGCTGCACACAGAAGTCTCAGGGATCTTGTCTTTGCCGCCTCTAATGTGACTGCACGGTTCTCGCACATTTTTCCTCATTTCTATTGTAAGATAAGAGTGGTTTAGGGAATTTCAGATAAGAATTGTAGATCCTGAAAGTATGATCTCCTGCACGCCACTATCAGGCGTAATGCACATAGCGCCTGCAGCGCTTTGTAAAGTGCCCGATCTCGGGAGGCATGCGGGTGGCGGGGCGCACTACAGCCGTATAAAAGTCGCATTACGCTAATCTCGGGCGCATTGTGTATCATTACCAGTGTATGCAATGCGCTAAAGAAGGCGCATTTCAGTATATAATGCGCATTTCTAGGCGCATTACAATGTGCCGTGCCTGCCGTATAATGCGTCTAGTTTGGATCCATAACAGTTCATTTATATAGAGAATATGGCATTGAGTATAATAGACGAAAAACCGGATGTTGGCGTATTGGGACATGTCGCCCTTCATTGGTAGAGTATGTAATGCCCCTATCGAGGCACATCACGCACGGAGGCGCATAGCTTATCATTACAAGTACATGAAATGCGCCTAACACATATATACTGTACTTGTAATGATGTGCTATGCTTCTCAATAGGCCCAATTCATTATGGAGGTGCACAGCGCATCATTTTTAGGCGCATTATGTTTACTATGCAAGGTATACCTGACGCCAGATTTTTGATAGGGTCGGACTTTCTGCCGCATTTTACACTTATTTAATGCACCTAAAAACTGATGTAGCACCACCAATTTTCAGACCTCTGGCCCCAAATGCTCAAATCTGCAGTTTCCAGCCAGAAAAGAGTCATGAGAAGAAAACACATAGTCCAGAGGATAAAAGGGCCAGACCTACCCTAAGATACCAAAGCTAGTGATTCGCAACAAATCTTCAAGCAGAAAAAAAACACTCCCATAGACATCACTTAGCAGCTAGATATAAAAACACACAATCTTTATTGAGATTAATATAAAAAACCTAAACCTAACCCTACTAAGACCCTTTATCCAACTACCAAAAGCCCTCCCCTAACCAGGACAACACGTAGGAGATTCGCCCTGATAAGAGCGTCCCTACCTGGAACCTATCCCTAACTAACAATCCCTATTAATCCCTATCGTTACCTTACTGTATATACCAATCAAAATTACCTAATAATGATACACATCACAGCAGGAAAAATATAATGGTGTTTCCCACAATGGGGAGTATACACATACAATCACTACGTGGAACGGGGTGTACAATGTCAACCCCTAGAAAATTGGGTAAAAATACCCTAGACCAACGCGTTTCCCCCCACAAGGTATAGGGGTTCATCAGGGTCAAAGACTACATACTACTAAAATCCACGCATATATACACCGATAGGCAAATATATATCAGCGGTCAATACACTGCAGGGATAATGTAGAAAATAACAATGCATGGGACACCTAGACCGATATAGATAATACTTGCGTGTCCACCATCACTGATAGAGATCCCCCGTGTCCTAGATACCGGAAAGGGCACTAAGGGAGGAGGGAGACTAAAAATA